>JAXCMG010000040.1:1692817-1720495 GCA_034642415.1 Podarcis siculus
CTATTTTCAGGGGAGAAACGTTGGAGGGGATGGAATAGGACGTCCCTATTTTCAGGGGAGAAACGTTGGAGGGGATGGAATAGGATGTCCCTGTTTTCAGGGGAGAAACGTTGGAGGGGATGGAATAGGACGTCCCTATTTTCAGGGGAGAAACGTTGGAGGGGATGGAATAGGACGTCCCTGTTTTCAGGGGAGAAACATTGGAGGGGAAGGAATAGGACGTCCCTGTTTTCAGGGGAGAAACATTGGAGGGGAAGGAATAGGACGTCCCTATTTTCAGGGGAGAAACGTTGGAGGGGAAGGAATAGGACGTCCCTATTTTCAGGGGAGAAACATTAAAGGGGATGTTTGCCTAATCTTCTCCTTCAGCCATGCACGTTGCTGGCTCTCACTGCCTCTCGTGGGAGTGAATTTGCCTATGTGCCAATGCATGACAAAGCTCAATTTGTCACCAACCACAGCTGCCCAGTGCTTTGAGGAACACCCAGACCTATATTTTTAAAAGGGTGGTTCGAATCCCCGCAATGACAGCGTGAGCTCCCGTTGCTCGGTCCCTGCTCCTGCCCACCTAGCAGTTCAAAAGCACGTCCAAGTGCAAGTAGATAAATAGGTACCGCTCTGGCGGGAAGGTAAACGGCGTTTCCGTGCGCTGCTCTGGTTCGCCAGAAGCGGCTTAGTCCCGCTGGCCACATGACCCAGAGGCTGGACACCGGCTCCCTCGGGCAATAAAGCGAGATGAGCGCCGCAACCCCAGAGTCGGCCACGACTGGACCTAATGGTCAGGGGTCCCTTTACCTTTACCTTACAGAAATCCAGTGGGGTTTGATGCACACTCCAAAACAGGTTAAACCCTTTCGGATGCAAAACTGGAGTTGCGTGGCATGTCCTCAGTTTCAATCCAAAGAAACAGACGGAGTCTACTTGCTTCAGAGAGTTGGCAGGTAGTGGATTGGGCAGTTGACCCAACAAGGAACTGTTCTGCCTTAACTCTCCAATTTCTTTGGAAACCACCCTACATGCCAGCCAAAACCCTCCATGGACTGGAAAGGCTGAACAAAGTGCTTTTGCTCTGACGTCGAACCTCTGTCTCTTCTCTCCGCACAAGCCTTGCATGATCATATTTCACTCTGTTTTTCTCAGCGGTCTGATTCTGACCGCAGACCCCGCTAACTCCTTGCTGCCCACTGTGGTGAAGCCGTTTCTGTCCAGCTTTGCAGGTGCAGAAATAAGTAACCGAACAACCCCTGTGTTGCAAAGAGAATGTCAGCAACGTCTAGTCAACATGATGACCGTGTACATACGCAATAGACTCCTTGGGGGCACAGGTGGCGCTGTGGGTTAAACCACAGAGCCTAGGGCTTGCCGATCGGAAGGTCGGCGGTTCGAATCCCCGCAATGACGGGGTGAGCTCCCTTTGCTCGGTCCCTGCTCCTGCCAAACTGGCAGTTCGAAAGCACGTCAAAGTGCAAGTAGATAAATAGGTCCCGCTCCGGCGGGAAGGTAAACGGCATTTCCGTGCGCTGCTCTGGTTTGCCAGAAGCGGCTTAGTCCTGCTGGCCACATGACCCGGAAGCTGTACACCGGCTCCCTCGGCCAGTAAAGCGAGATGAGCGCCGCAACCCAAGAGTCGGCCACGACTGGACCTAACGGTCAGGGGTCCCATTACTCTTTATCTTTTACAGCATTAAACATTAAAAGCTTCCCTAAACAGGGCTGCCTTCAGATGTATTCTAAAAGCCTGGTAGTTGTTTATTTCCTTGACATCTGACGGGAGGGTCATGTGGCCCTTCCGATCGGCAAGTCCTAGGCTCTGTGGTTTAGACCGCAGAGCCACCCACGTCCTTGTTTACTGCTGTATTGTGTTTTTAATATTTGGTTGGGAGCTGCCCAGATGGGCAGGGTATAAATACCTTATTATTATTATTAATTATTATTATTATTATTATTATTATTATTATTATTATTATTATATTGAGAAAGACTTACGTGGCAGCTGCATTGCACATTTCGATCAGATTCTCCGATCTACTTGATTTGGAAACCCAAGTGGCAGGGAGTCGTTTTTAAACAGGCCCATGCGAAACCGTGGGAGGGTGGCTCTTGTTCCGTCTTGCCTTTAAGGGTAACTAAATCTCGCTTCTCGCTTTTGGGGAAAAGCCACCGCTCCGTGGCGGAGCAACAGCCGATCTGTTTGGAAACCCGGCAAGGAAGCGATGAACTGGTTTCTGCGCTTATGGGTTTAATTGAGCTGCTCACCTGGGCCACACCTCAACCGCCTGCAAACCAGGTTCGCATCTGGTGCCGATCTCATTCCTCAGAAGATGATCAGAGGAGCCTGGCTGCTGAATCAGCCAGCATCCTGTTCTTTTGTCTGCCCTGCATCTCTCAACATTCAGCTTAATTCAGGATGTCAGTAACCTTTTCCAGTCGTGGGGCGGTCCACCATCCCTCAGACCATGTGGTGGGCCGGAGTATATTTTGGGAAAAAATATGAACGAATTCCTATGCCCCACAAACAACCCAGAGATGTACGTTTTCATCCCCAAAAAGTTTTTGATTTGAGTTTCTACTGAAATGAGGCTGCATTTTAACGTTGTATTTTAATCTGGTTTTTAAGTTGTATTTTAATCAAGTGTTTTTATACCTGGTGTTAGCCGCCCTGAGCCCAGTCTGATGTTGGGAAAGATGGAGGGCACAAGGAGAAGGGGACGACAGAGGACGAGATGGTGGGACAGTGTTCTCGAAGCTGCCAGCATGAGCTTGACCAAACTGCGGGAGGCAGTGGAAGACAGGAGGGCCTGGCGTGCTCTGGTCCAGGGGGTCACGAAGAGGCGGACACGACTAAACGACTAAACAACATGTTTTTATATATGTTGGAAGCTGCCCAGAGCGGGCAGCCAGATGGGCAGGTGTATAAATAATAAAATTATCATTACGGAATGTGACGCAAACTAAAGAAAAGGCCCATTTCCCCATGCCTTTTTGCAATTCCTCCCGCATTCCTCTCCCTCTTAATTAGGGTTTAACCTGGATTAATTCCCTGAATCAGAGCAGCCCCAGAATGCCCCAGCTTTCCTTTACATCTCTCTGCCCCTCCTCGCATGTAAAGTAACGCACGGCCAAGAAGCGATCTTGAGACGATGGCATATGTGGCGATAGCACCAAGATTCCCCTTTCCCCCCCAGTGTTTCAGTGGTGCCCACGGTTATTGCTAAAACCCTGGGCAATAGGATAAAGAAATGAGATTTTCATGTGAGGCTGTCCCTCAGCGGTTGCTGGTCACTAGTCTAGGGCAAACGGGATGACAAACTTCGCCCCTTTGCCTGCTTTCCTACTTACTGCCAGTACAGAAGGTGGTTCGTTCCTCCTTGCAAAACTCAGCCCTTGCAGAACTCAGCAGGGAGGAGAAGAAGGGGCCAGAGCTGGAATGAGTTTGCTTTGGCCTCTCATTCCCCAATGGCGCCACCTGCTGGTGGGCTCCCAGCCTTCCAACCTACCAGCATAAAAACAAAAGAAAACCCTACTGGAACTTGCCAGTGGCTAGGACTGCCGTTTGGACATCGCCGGGATTCGCCACTGGTAGACAACGTCCGGGTGGAAACCGTCTGGGGAAATATCCGGACAACTCAACAACGGGAGACGCGGGTGGGTTAAACCACAGAGCCTAGGACTTGCCGATCAGAAGGTCGGCGGTTCGAATCCCCGCAATGACGGGGTGAGCTCCTGTTGCTCACTCCCTGCTCCTGCCAACCTAGCAGTTCGAAAGCACGTCAAAGTGCAAGTAGATAAATAGGTACCACTCCAGCAGGAAGGTGAACAGCGTTTCCGTGCGCTGCTGTGGTTCGCCAGAAGCGGCTCAGTCCTGCTGGCCACATGACCCGGAAGATGTGCGCCGGCTCCCTCTGCCAGTAAAGCGAGGTGAGCACCGCAACCCCAGAGTCGGTCACGACTGGACCTAATGGTCAGGGGTCCCTTTACGTTTACTTGATAGATTTCACTCTTTTCAGTCTTGTCAGGATGGAAAGGACTTCTCACGGCCTCAGCCCTCTCCTCTCATTCAGAAAGAGCAGTAAACTGCAGGTGGTGCTGTGGTCTAAACCGAAGGTTCAGGCAACCCTATAAAGGTACTGGTATTGATTATAGTTTAAAGTATACAAGCTGTGTGTGTGTGTGTGTGTGTGTAAAAAAATGTTTTTCTTTTTTGAAACTTTGAAAACTAAAATTAAAAGAAAGAAAAGAAAGCCCAGAGTGCTTCGAGGGCCGCATAGAGAGGTCCCGAGGGCCGCATTTGGAACTCCCCACCCCTGCACTAATGGGATGTGAGTTTCGAGGGCCGCATAGAGAGGTCCCAGGGGCCGCATTCGGAACTCCCCGTCCCTGCGTTAATGGGACGTGAGCCAAAACGAAAGCAGGAGATCAATTCTGGGCATAGCTGTCAACGTTTCCCTTTTTTTAATTCCCTTATTCCGAAAAGGGAAAAGTTGACAGCTATGGTTCTGGGGTGTATGTGTGTGTGAAGCGATGCTGTAGGGACTGGGGTTTACCTGGTTTCTCCTGCTTCTCGCTGGAAACCTCGACTCCGGTCCCCGTTCTGGCCCTCATCGCTCAGCTTCAGCAGCAAACGTAAAACACCCCCCCCCCAAAAAAGCACACCAAGGTGTTCTTGAACAGGGGAAATTGTTCCCACACTGATCTTTCGCTGGGTAGCAGAAACCCTTTCCTGCCGCGACGCTCTGTTTAAGGCCTCATCCTTCCTTTGAGAGCAGTCCTGGGCGGCTGGCTGCTGGTGGCACACAGGGCAAATGATATATATAGGGACCTGCCCCCTGTTGCGGTTTAGAATCCCGGAGGATAACTGGACAATCAGGAAGCGCATCCTCCTGGCCAAGCCCAGGTGAAGACACCTCTGCCTCCTCTGAGAACTCAGGAATTTGCATGGGCCAATTTGCAACTCACCGCCTGCGGCAGAAAACCTTTCCCACATGCCTGGCGTTGACTCAGCACCAGGAAGGCTTTCCAAATTCTCCCCGAGTTAGCAGCTCTTGCAATCTCCTCTTTTTTTGAGGCTGCGGCCCCACTCATTTCATAACGCATCGTACCATCCCCTCCAGAAGGCTGATGGCCGAAGAACGGATGCTTTTGAATTCTGGTGCTGGGGGAGACTCTGGAGAGTCCCATGGACTGCAAGAAGATCAGACCTCTCCATTCTGAAGGAAATCAGCCCTGAGTGCTCACTGGAAGGACAGATCCTGAAGCTGAGGCTCCAAGACTTTGGGTCACCTCAGGAGAAGAGAAGACTCCCTGGAAAAGACCCTGATGTTGGGAAAGATGGAGGGCACAAGGAGAAGGGGACAACAGAGGACAAGATGGTGGGACAGTGTTCTCGAAGCTACCAGCATGAGTCTGACCAAACTGTGGGAGGCAGTGGAAGACAGGAGGGCCTGGCGTGCTCTGGTCCAGGGGGTCACGAAGAGGCGGACACGACTAAACGACTAAACAACAACAACAACCATCCCCTCCAAGTGTGTCCCAGTTTTCCAGGAACAGTCCCTAAATTATAGAAGCTGTTTTCCTATTTCCTCTCCTCCACTTCTTGGAGAAACAATTAAATGTGATGCGCACGTGTGGGTGGGGGAAAAATAAGAGAGTCCCCTTTATATATTGAAAGCAAAAAATCCATGCACCAAATGAAGGAAATGGTTTAGCTGGTGTAGACAGCCATTCCTATACTTTTGGAGGAATCTACATTCTTCGATGAGGGACGTGGGTGGCGCTGTGGGTTAAACCACAGAGCCTAGGACTTGCTGATCAGAAGGTCGGCGGTTTGAGCACCCATTGCTCGGTCCCTGCTCCTGCCCACCTAGAAAGTAATGCAAAATGGATTGATCTGTTCCAGACTTTTAAAAACAACCCCTAAAACAGCACTTTTATTATCTAACGTGACCATTGATCCATAAAATGAAAGCAATAAACAATGTACAATCCATCAGTAGCTGAACAGTCACAAAAACATAACAAAAAAGAGCCACAAAAACGCAAAATAAATAGCAAAAACAGACAGACCTCAGCGTAACACTCAAATCTGAAGTGCGGCACTCAAAACGGAGCACATTCAGCTTCCGAAACAAGTTCGCAAACCGGAACGCTTACTTCCGGGTTTGCAGTGTTCGGGTTGTTTGAGGACCAAGGCGTTTGAGAACCAAGAGACCACTGTAATATATAAAATAAACTGAGGCCTTCTGCATGCAAGGCAGTTGCTGCACAGGGCTACGGCTTTGCAACTTTGGAGAGCAAAATGCAGCCTGCATCCTGAATGGGGTCACTGCACCCCTGAAGGATGAGGTGCGCAGCCTGGGAGTCATTTTGGACTCACAGCTGTCCATGGAGGCGCAGGTCAATTCTGTGTCCAGGGCAGCTCCATCTGGTACGCAGGATGAGACCCTCCCTGCCCGCAGACTGTCTGGCCAGAGTGGTGCATGCTCTGGTTATCTCCCGCTTGGACTACTGCAATGCGCTCTACGTGGGGCTACCTTTGAAGGTGACCCGGAAACTACAACTAATCCAGAATGTGGCAACTAGACTGGTGACTGGGAGGGGCCGCCGAGACCACATAACACCGGTCTTGAAAGACCTACATTGGCTCCCAGTACGTTTCCGAGCACAATTCAAAGTGTTGGTACTGACCTTTAAAGCCCTAAACGGCCTTGGTCCGGTATATCTGAAGGAGCATCTCCACCTCCATTGTTCTGCCCAGACACTGAGGTCCAGCTCCGAGGGCCTTCTGGCGGTTCCCTCACTGCGAGAAGTGAGGTTACAGGGAACCAGGCAGAGGGCCTTCTTGGTAGTGGCACCCACCCTGTGGAACGTCCTCCCACCAGATGTCAAAGAGAACAACAACTACCAGACTTTTAGAAGACATCTGAAGGCAGCCCTGTTTAGGGAAGCTTTTAATATTTGATGTATTACAGTATTTTAATACTTTTTGGAAGCCGCCCAGAGTGGCTGGGGAAGCCCAGCCAGATGGGCGGGGTATAAATAATAAAATTATTATTATTGTTATTATTATGCAGGTTGTGAACGGGGAAATCCCAGACTCTTTTCGCCTACGTGCTCAGCCAATAAGCCTGCAAGGGCAATGCAGACCCACACCACAGTCCCAAATCCTGCCTCCTCCTGGTCTCTCTTTGCACGGGTGTGGGGTCCAGGGGGGCCGCTCCAGAAACTGCTTGGGCACCCCCCAGGAGAGGCCTTGGAGCGGTGTCCGTGTGGTCCTCAGCTACGGCAACGACAAGCTGTTTCTTCCCTGGCACAGTGCTCTGTGACGTGGTCCACATCCGAGGTGCTTCCAAATGGCGCCGGTCCGTCACTGTCGCTCCTCTTCCTCCCGCAAGGACGCCAGGGGGGTCGTCGGTCCTGGGGGGCTTCTTCCGCGGTTCGTGCTGGCTCTTGCGGAATTTGGCCCGCCGGTTTTTGAACCACACCTGGGTGGAAGAATGAGTGTTACATTGGCCTACTGGAGGACAGGGGGCGGGCAGGTGTGGGGGACTCCTTGGTCCTGAATGGGGCAACTGTGCCCCTGAAGGACCAGGTGTGCAGCCTGGGAGTCATTTTGGACTCACAGCTGTCCATGGAGGTGCAGGTCAGTTCTGTGTCCAGGGCAGCTCCATCTGGGATGCAGGATGAGACCCCCCCTGCCCACAGACTGTCTGGCCAGAGTGGTGCATGCTCTGGTTATCTCCCACTTGGACTCCTGCCATGCGCTCTCCATGGGGCTACGTTTGAAGGTGACCCAGAAACTGCAACTAATCCAGAATGCGGCAGCCAGACTGGGGACTGGGAGCGGCTGCTGAGACCACATAACACCTACATTGAAAGACCTACATTGGCTCCCAGGACGTTTCCAAGCACAATTCAAAGGGTTGGTGCTGACCTTGAAAGCCCTAAACAGCCTCAAAGGCCCAGTATCCCTGAAGCAGCGTCTCCACCCCCAAAGTCCAGCCCGGACACCTGGGTCCATCTTCCGAGGGCCTTCTGGCGGTTCCCTCCCTGCGAAAAGCGAGGTTACAAGGAACCAGGCAGAGGGCCTTCTCGGTGGTGGCGCCTGCCCTGTGGAACGCCCTCCCACCAGATGTCAAGGAGATAAACAACTACCTGACTTTTAGGAGACATCTGAAGGCAGCCCTGTTTAGGGAAGCTTTTAATATTTGATGAATTATTTATTTTAATACAGTGGTACCTCGGGTTACATACACTTCAGGTTACATATGCCTCAGGTTACAGACTCCGCTAACCCAGAAATAGTGCTTCAGGTTAAGAACTTTGCTTCAGGATGAGAACAGAAATCATGCTCCGCCGTAGCGGCGGCAGCGGGAGGCCTCATTAGCTAAAGTGGTGCTTCAGGTTAAGAACAGTTTCAGGTTAAGAACGGACCTCCAGAACAAATTAAGTACTTAACCCAAGATACCACTGTATTTTGCTGGAAGCCGCCCAGAGTGGCTGGGGAAACCCAGCCAGATGGGCAGGGTATAAATAATAAATTATTATTATTATTATTATTATTATTATTATTATTATTATTATTGACAGAGGAAGACGAAGGAGAGGAGAGAGACGGCTCAGTCCTCTAAGGGAGTGTTCATTTGCTGTGGGGGATAGTGCACAAACCAGCGGCCCTCCCCGTCTTGCAGAAAGCGAGCAGCTCAGAGAGAAATGGCACAGACTGCAGCCACCTCCCCAATGGGCCAATATTTTAAGCAGAGGAGAAGTCTATGTCCTTCCTAGCTCTGTCCCAGGAGAATACCAAAGTATAAACCAGTATGGCTAGTGGAATAATCCTCTCTTGCTGGCGGGGGGGGAGGTTTGGGTGTGTGGGAGGCAAATGGAAAATTGAGAGACGGCGCTATGCTAAATGAAAGTGCCAGCCAGGACGTACAATTATCCGCAGGAATGCCCCTATCATAAACTGGGAGGTTGACTTTTGAAGGGAACGATGATAAGGTCCCAAACCTTTCATCCTGCTAAATTACAGGGACAGGAAAAGGTCAGGGTTTGACCCCTGCCAAAATATCAGGGCTCTTTTGCAAGACATCCTGCTCCCAAGCGAACGGGTTGCACGTACCCTCCAACATTTCTGCAATGAAAATAGGGACATTGTAATTTCAATCATAATCCCAGACAGGGCTGGATGAGGCCCTCAGCTCCTGAAGGTAATGGGGCCCTTTCTATGTTCAGCTGTCCTTTGTCAACAACAAATTGTTGCTGTTTTTTGTGTTGGATATATGCCATATGGTAATTGATGGACCTAATAGGTATCTTTTATACCTATACTTAAAGCTCTGGTTTTCCCAGTAGTGATGTATGGAAGTGAGAGTTGGACCATCAAGAAGGCTGATCGCAGAAGAATGGATGCTTTTGAATTCTGGTGCTGGAGGAGACTCTTGAGAGTCCCATGGACTGCAAGAAGATCCAACCTCTCCATTTGGAAGGAAATCAGCCCTGAGTGCTCACTGGAAGGACAGATCCTGAAGCGGAGGCTCCAAGACTTTGGCCACCTCAGGAGAAGAGAAGACTCCCTGGAAAAGACCCTGATGCTGGGAAAGATGGAGGGCACAAGGAGAAGGGGACGACAGTGCAAGTAGATAAATAGGTACTGCTTCAGCAGGAAGGTAAACAGCCTTTGGTTGATCTGATTTATATCCTATGCCCTTTCAAAATGTGGGGTTTTGGGGGGGGCACTATTGGGTTGTTAGGGACGCGGGTGGCGCTGTGGGTTAAACCACAGAGCCTAGGACTTGCAGATCAGAAGGTCGGCAGTTCAAATCCCCGCAATGACGGGGTGAGCTCCCGTTGCTCGGTCCCTGCTCCTGCCAGTCTAGCAGTTCGAAAGCACGTCAAAGTGCAAGTAGATAAATAGGTACCACTCTGGAGGGAAGGTAAACGGCGTTTCCGTGCGCTGCTCTGGTTCGCCAGAAGCGGCTTAGTCCTGCTGGCCACATGACCCGGAAGCTGGACGCCGGCTCCCTCGGCCAGTAAAGCAAGATGAGCGCCGCAACCCCAGAGTCGGCCACGACTGGACCTAATGGTCAGGGGTCCCTTTACCTTTAATAAAAAGGATTCTATGAAGGAGAAAAAACCGGGACATCGCAAGGTCATGTGTGCAGCGTTGGTCCCCTCCTCCATAACCCTTGCAAGTTGAGGCCTCTGGCCCTAACTGTTCCCCTATGAAATATTTCACCGCCAGCAACCTAGACAACGCGGGTCTGCCCCAGAGGCAGACTTGAGAAACGCCTGTCTCCGCTGCAGCACGTCGACGGGTGCTGGGGAAAGCGAGCCAAATTTCCCCACCTCCCTCGCCACCCTGGGTGCGCCCCTGAAATTACCTGGACGCGAGCCTCGGGCAGGTTGGCGAAGGCGGACAGCCTCTCCCGGGTGCCCACGTCTGGGTAATGGGTCCGCTCAAAGGTGCTCTCCAAAGCCTGTCTCTGCTGCGCCGTGAAGACGGTCCGGCTCCGGCGGCGCCTCTGCGGCAGGCCGTAGTGCAGGTCCAGGAAGATTTCTGTGCACGTGCAAAAGGCTTTTATTATTATTATTTGTGGAGAAAGGAGTGGAACGAGAGGGATGGAAAGGAAAGGCTGGACCGTCGTGGGAAAACCTGGTCTGTCTAGTGTTAAGCTAAGGCGTGGGTAGGCAAACGAAGGACCGGGGGTCGGAAGCGGCCCAATCGCCTTCTCAATCCAGCCCGTGGATATGGGGAACTCCCTGGTCCTGAATGGGGCAACTGTGCCCCTGAAGGAGCAGGTGTGCAGCCTGGGAGTCATTCTGGACTCACAGCTGTCCATGGAGGCGCAGGTCAATTTTGTGTCCAGGGCAGCTCCATCTGGTACGCAGGATGAGACCTTCCCTGCCCGCAGACTGTCTGGCCAGAGTAGTGCATGCCCTGATTATCTACCGCTTGGACTACTGCAATGTGCTCTACATGGGGCTGCCTTTGAAGGTGACCCGGAAACTGCAACTAACCCAGAATGTGGCAGCTAGACTGGGGATTGGGAGCAGCCACTGAGACCACATAACACTGGTCTCGAAAGACCTACATTGGCTCCCAGTGCGTTTCCGAGCACAATTCAAAGTGTTGGGGCTCAACTTGAAAGTCCTAAACGGCCCAGTATACCTAAAGGAGCGTCTCCACCCCCATCGTTCTGCCCGGACACTGAGGTCCAGCTCCGAGGACCTTCTGGTGGTTCCCTTCCTGCGAAAAGCGAGGTTACAGGGAACCAGGCAGAGGGCCTTCTCAGTGGTGGCGCCCGCGCTATGGAACGCCCTCCCACCAGATGTCAAGGAGATAAACAACTACTTGACTGTCAGAAGGCATCTGAAGGCAGCCCTGTTTAGGGAAGTTTTTAATGTTTGATATTTTATTGTGTTTTTAATATCCTGTTGGAAGCTGCCCAGAGTGGCTGGGGAGGCCCAGCCAGATGGGATGGATATAAGTAATATTATTCTTATTAAAGGCAAAGGTAAAAGGACCCCTGACTGTTAGGTCCAGTCGCGGACGACTCTGGGGTTGCGGCGCTCATCTCGCTTTACTGGCCGAGGGAGCCGGCGTACAGCTTCCGGGTCATGTGGCCAGCAGGACTAAGCCGCTTCTGGCGAACCAGAGCAGCGCACGGAAACGGCGTTTACCTTCCCGCCAGAGCGGTACCTATTTATCTACTTGCACTTGGATGTGCTTTCGAACTGCTAGGTTGGCAGGAGCAGGGACCGAGCAACAGGATATCACTCCGTTGCGGTGATTCGAACCGCCAACCTTCTGATCAGCAAGTCCTAGGCTCTGTGGAACCGCCACCCACATCTTCTATTATTATTATTATTATTATCCAAATCCCTCTCCCTCCCTCCTGAGTTCTTACAAGGAGCTGCGCAGAGACTAAGAAGGGTGAGGAAGATGGCAGGCAGACTCCCTGGAAAAGACCCTGATGCTGGGAAAGATGGAGGGCACAAGGAGAAGGGGACGACGGAGGACGAGATGGTGGGACAGTGTTCTCGAAGCTACCAGCATGAGTTTGACCAAACTGTGGGAGGCAGTGGAAGACAGGAGGGCCTGGCGTGCTCTGGTCCAGGGGGTCATGAAGAGTCGGACACGACTAAACAACAACAATCCTAAGTGGCCATCTATCTTGGACGCTTTGGTTGGCATCCCTGGGGGTTGGGCTGGATGACCCCAGGGGGTCCCTTTTCAATTCTACAATTCTACGGTTCTGTGACTGACCTCGACCGCCCGACAGCCCTGTTTTGCAGAACCCACCACGGAGGGCAGCCCGCCCAGCGCCCAGCCCCTTTTACCTGCCAGGTGATCCATTGCAGGGACGGTGCAGAAAGGCGTGAGTTGAGTCGAGGGTGCCGGTGGAAAGGGGGAGCAACACCCTCCCGGAACTTGCGGAAGATGGGGTGGTACTGCGTACACGAGAGATGGAGATGTCATCAGCGGGAAAGCGACGCTGCCAGTTATATGGTACATGGCCCTCTTTTGTCTAGAAGAATAGAGGGAGGGAAATGTATAAGGAAAGGAACCTGGCAAAGTCTTCAAGAGGCAGCTTCAGAGGGAGTAAGGTAAAAGTAAAGGGACCCCTGACCATTAGGTCCAGTCGTGGCCGACCCTGGGGTTGCGGCGCTCATCTCGCTTTCCTGGCCGAGGGAGCCGGCATACAGCTTCCGGGTCATGTGGCCAGCAGGACTAAGCCACTTCTGGCGAACCAGAGCAGCGCACGGAAACGCCGTTTACCTTCCCGCCGGAGTGGTACCTATTTATCTACTTGCACTTTGAGGTGCTTTCGAACTGCTAGGTGGGCAGGAGCAGGGACCGAGCAACGGGAGCTCACCCCGTCATTGCAGGGATTTGAACCGCCGACCTTCTGATCAGCAAGTCCTAGGCTCTGTGGTTTAACCCACAGCGCCACCCGCGTCCCTTTCAGAGGGAATAGGTCTTCTTAAAATAAAATAATAATACAGTCATATCTCATGCTACATTTGCTTCAGGTGGAGCGTTTTCAGGTTGCGTCCCGCGGCGACCCAGAAGTAACGGAACGGGTTACTTCTGGGTTTTGCCGCTCGCGCATGCACACAAAACGATGTCACACGCATGCGCAGAAGCGGCAAATTGCGACCCGCACAGACGCGGGTTGAGTTCTGTTCAGGTTGCGAACGGGCCTCCGGAACGGATCCCGTTCGCAACCAGAGGTACCACTGTAATAATAATAATAATAATAATAATAATTTTCCTTTAGGATCATACACAAACAGACACAAACACACACACACACACCCCTTGGTGGTACCTTGGTTATCAAACTTAATCCGTTCTGGAAATTCCGTTCCAAAACCAAAGCGTTCCAAAACCAAGGCTCGCTTCGCCATAGAAAGGAATTCAAAACGGATTCATCCGTTCCAGACTCTTAAAAGCAACCCCTAAAACAGCAATTCAACGTGGATTTTAATATCGAGACCGTTGATCCATAAAATGAAAGGAATAAACAATGTACTGCAGTCACACAATCGATCCATCAGTAGCTGGACCGGGTTCCACGCAGTCTCAAAAACAAAACGAAAAAGAGCCGCAAAAATGCAAAATAAATAGGGGGGGGGAAGACAGACCTCAGCATTACATTCAAAACGGAGCATGTTCAGCTTCCGGAAAAAGTTCGCAAACTGGAACACTTCCTTCCAGGTTTGCACCCCACATAAATCACTCACCAAGTCCCAAGATATCTCTCTCTTTCTCTCTTCCCTCCTCACTCTTCCGCCTTCATGGCTCTAACTCCCAGCTTCTGCTCATCCTCTGCTATTTAACAGCTTGGGGGATTTGGGGGAAGGGGGGTGTAAGCGAGGGGCACGTGTCAAACTCCGACCTCTCCCCCCTCCTGCAACTTTCCTTCTGCACCCCTCCCCAAATCTAGTAGGAACTTAACCAGAGCTCGGCCACATTATAAAGTGTCTTTTCTTCCCTCCAAAGAGAATTGAGGAGGGGTGAGCCAATCTCATTGTTTTTTGGGGGGTGCATGTGTCTGTCCCCCCCCCCAATTCAGAGAGCAGATTAGCTTTCAGCGGGGGTAAAAGAATGTTATAGGTTGGAAAGGTCTCCCACTTTTATCCCATCCACCCCCCGTCCAAAGCTGGCACTGGATTCAGGGCTGAACGAAACGGGGAGATCTACCAAGCCATGGCTAATTCTTCCATAGAATCAACAGGGTTGTGACCCCCAAAGTACATCTAGCTCAACCCCCCCCCCCAATGCAGGAATACGGGTATTGAACCTGCAACCTCGGCATCTCTGAGACCGAGCTGTCTCAATGAAAATGTATTTGTCCCCCCCCCCCCCAAGGTTTCCCCTTGTCTGGCTCAACACTGCGAGGACGAAGCAATGGGGCCTCTGAGAACGTGCAGAGTGCACTATTCCCTTCAGCACTTGCCATTCCACCTAAGGCAGCAAAACCACCTGCGTTTTCTCCCCCTTTGCCTATCCTTCTGCAGAAGATTAGACTGTAAGCTTGGCAGGGCAAAGACTTAGAGTATTTTTCTGTGTATAAGACTAGGTTTTTTCCCCTAAAAAAAGAATGTCAAAAATGAGGGGGTGTCTTATACATGGATACAGCTTCCCCATTTTCTTAAATCTGAATCCCCCAAAATAGGGGGCGTCCTCTACATGGGGGCGTCTTATAGACGGGAAAATACGGTAGCTTGTTGCCATTCTGGAAACTGTCCCCCTGCAGCTCACCCCGTCATTGCGGGGATTCGAACCGCCGACCTTCTGATCGGCAAGTCCTAGGCTCTGTGGTTTAACCCACAGCGCCACCCGCGTCCCACTTGATATCATTTAGGCGCTGACAAATTAGACGGTTTGCTTTACTAAAACCCAAAGTGAGTAGCTGTTGTGGGGATAAACCACAAGAGTGAAGTTTTTGATAGACAATTTTAGTCCAGGTGATTTTGGGATCTTGCAGCACTAGGGATGTTAGACCGGGGGGATTTAAGTTTAGGCAAAACCAGGACAGCAAAACCTCAGGGCCCCTAATCCTGGCTCACCCTCTTTGCAGAGGGGATTTTGCATTCGGAGGGTGGGGTGGGACAGGGGCAGAAAAAGAGATGACTTATTTGCTGGGGACGCTAACAAGGTCTGACAAGCGTGGAGAGACGATTTCCTCCTCAGCCAGCATGGTATGGTCAAAATGCGAACCCACCGAGGCCCACAGATGTGAAAGCAATTGGGGAAACCACCCGGTTTCGGTGGAGGGTTCACAAAGAGCACCTCCCTCTTCTGTGCGATGATGCTTAGGACAGAGAGGACCCTGCCCACAGAGTGTCTGGCCAGAGTGGTGCATGCTCTGATCATCTCCCGCTTGGACTACTGCCATGCGCTCTCCTTGGGGCTGCCTTGGAAGGTGACCCAGAAACTGCAACTAATCCAGAATGCGGTAGCCAGACTGGGGACTGGGAGTGGAGACCATATAACACCAGTCCTGAAAGACCTCCATTGGCTCCCAGGACGTTTCCGAGCACAATTCAAAGTGTTGGTGCTGACCTTGAAAGCCCTAAATGGCCCATTATCCCTGAAGGAGCGTCTCCACCCCTATTGTCCAGCCCGGACACTGAGATCCAGCTCCAAGGGCCTTCTGGCGGTCCCCTCTCTGCGTGAAGAGAGGTTGTGCAGGGAGCCAGGCAGAGGTCGCACAGCCTGGGAGTCATTTTGGACTCCCAGCCATCCATGGAGTTGCAGGTCAATTCTGTGTCCAGGGCGGCTGTCTGCCAGGTCCATCTGGTACGCAGGATGAGACCCTCCCTGCCCACAGACTGTCTGGCCAGAGTGGTACATGATCTGGTTATCTCCTGCTTGGACTACTGCCATGCGCTCTCCGTGGGGCTCCCTTGGAAAGTGACCCCGAAACTGCAACTAATCCAGAATGCGGCTTCTAGACTGGGGACTAGGAGTGGAGACCCCATAACACCGGTCCTGAAAGACCTCCATTGGCTCCCAGGATGTTTCCGAGCACAATTCAAATTGTTGGGGCTGACCCTGAAAGCCCTAAACGGCCCAGTAGACCTGAAGGAGCATCTCCTCCCCGATCATTCAGCCCGGAAACTGAGGTCCAGCTCCGAGGGCCTTCTGGCGGTTCCCTCCCTGTGAGATGTGAGGTTACAGGAAACCAGGCAGAGGGCCTTCTCAGGGGATGGAATGCCCTCCCATCAGATGTCAGGGAAATAAACAACTATCTGACTTTTAGAAGACATCTGAAGGCAGCCCTGTTTGGGGAAGCTTTTAATATTTGATGAATTATTGTATTTTAGTAGTTTTCAATGTTTGGTGTTCTTAACATTCTGTTGGGAGCCGCCCAGAGTGGCTGGGGAAACCCAGCCAGATGGGCGGGGTATAAATAATAAATCATTATTATAAATTTCTATGTGACTATGAGCTTGCTTTCCCCCTCCCTCTCAATCCCAAGTTTCTTGTGTGTTGCATCGTTTTCTTTAGATTGTGAACCTGAGGCCCGGGAGCATCTCAGAACTGATTTTTCTTTCTTTTTGAAAACCTCTCCAAAATAAGCTACTAGGATGAACAGATGAACAGATGCTAATAAATATATGAATTTAGGCAAGCGGGAAGCCAAAACTGTGAACATCAGTGGCTGATATTTGCCACACTAACTTCCGTGTCCGGATAGTGCCATCGAAACAGCCCTGCATTCATTTTTCATGGCTTCTTTTGGTATGTGGTTTGGCCCAGAAAAGGACCTTTGCGCATGTTCTTTGGTTGGAGAACTAGCTTGGAGGGAGAACTGCGCTTTGCGGCTCACGGATCTGGTCCGGGAAGAGCAGATTCGAGACGTGCGCATTGAGACAAGCAAGCATCCGCCCCGGGTGCAAATAGTAAAAACTGCCCCCCAAAAAATTAGTTAACAAGAGCACAGATGTGCTCAGGAGATCAATGGCCTTGCACTCTGCGGACGTCGCTTGCTAAAGAGCTTACCTCCATCCTCTAATCAGCTTCCTGATCGATCGGTTTGCTCCCTAAGCTCCCCCATCCCCAAAAAAACCCTTCTTCACGTGCCCCATGCTTTCGGCTGGCCGTGCAACCCCCCCACCCTCCCCTACAATTTGCTCCGGCTGTCCGGGAACAAAACGTGGTTTTATAGGAATGAAATTGCCTTTCAAAAGGTGGGATCGATCACTCCCGATCACCCCTGACCCCAACGGCCTCGTGGCTGCGCGGAGGGGGTTAAGCTGAACGAAAGGGGCCTGAATGCTTCGCAGCGGGGGTCCCCCTCTAAAAAACCCCACACTACTGGGACGGCCGAGCTGGGAGATTTCCCCCTTCCCAACTGCTAGCCTTCTGTGAATCAACACGGCTTTCTACAGTCCGGGGGCGGACGGATGTACCGATTCCCCTATGTGGAAGGGCTGTGGGGTTTGGGGCTTTTTAAAGTTTGGGGGAAAGGCAAGGAAGGAGCGGTTTATAAAAAGGATGCACCACCAAGTAGCTACAGGAAAGAACTTTACTCCCCCTCTCCTAACACAAAAACTCGCAGACTATCCAACAAGGCTGAACTGCTGGACGGTCCAGGCCAGGCAAAAGAATCACAGAATCGTGGGAAGGGATCCTAAGGATCGCAGAGGGTCGTTGAGTGTAACCCCCTGCAATGGAGGATCATCGAGTCCAGAGGTTCCCAGACCTGGAACTTTGTTGTTGTTTAGTCATTTAGTCGTGTCTGACTCTTCATGACCCCATGGACCAGAGCACGCCTACTCTATTCCGAACTTAAAAATGGGAAGCGTAATGGTGGTGGTCAGCAAAAGAGGTTCAAAGGCCTCTCTCAAGGCAAATCTTTAAAAATGTAGTATAAACACCGATGACTGGGAAACACTGGCCTGCGAGTGCTCCAGTTGGAGAACAGCCTTTGCCAAAGGTGTCCTGGGCTTTGAAGACACTCGAACTCAGGACGCAAGGGAGAAATGTGCTAAGAGGAAGGCACGCTTGGCAAACCCTCACCGGGATCAACCCCCGCCCGGAAACCTATGTCCCCACTGTGGAAGGACGTGTGGATCCAGAATTGACCTCCACAGTCCCTTACGGACTCATTGTTAAAACTGTGTTTATCAAAGACAATCTTACTCAGCTACGAGTGATCGCCAAAGAATAATCTTAACAGTACTAGATTCAGGTAGGTAGCCGTGTTGGTCTGACGCAGTCAAAATATATAAAAAAATTGTCCAGTAGCACCTCAGGAGACCAACTAAGCTTGTTCTTGGTATAAGCTTTCATGTGCACGTTGGTCTCTAAGGTGCTACTGGACAATTTTTTATATATAGTAATTATTATTAATATTATTTAAAAAGGTAAAGGGACCCCTGACCATTAGGTCCAGTTGTGGCCGACTCTGGGGTTGTAGCACTCATCTCGCTTTATTGGCCGAGGGATCCAGCGTACAGCTTCCGGGTCATGTGGCCACCATAACTAAGCCGCTTCTGGCGAACCAGAGCAGCGCACGGAAACGCCGTTTACCTTCCTGCCGGAGTGGTACCTATTTATCTACTTGGACTTTGACGTGCTTCGAACTGCTAGGTTGGTAGGAGCAGGGACCGAGCAATGGGAGCTCACCCCGTCATTGCGGGGATTTGAACCGCTGACCTTCTGATCAGCAAGTCCTAGGCTCTGTGGTTTAACCCACAGCGCCACCCGCATCCCTCATTAATATTTTTATTAGCCAAATATCAGCTGATTGGAGATGAGCGACCGAAGTTCCTGGCTGCAAACTGAAGCTATCTTCAAATGCAGCCATGGAACCGGCAAACTAAGGTCGCTTTGGTGGCGGTTCCAAACCTGTCGCTGGAAGAGGGGATGGGGAGATGAAATGGGACGGCGAAATCCCCCAAAGCACTGAACCGGTGGTCGATTCAGTGGGGAGCTTTCAACTCAGGGACATTTCTTTGCAATGCAGCCCCCTTCAGACGTCACGAGGGGCAAACCGGTTGTGACAGGTCCGTCGATATCTCAGCGGGAGACTCTTGGCCGGCCAGCCACCCTCCCCGCTTCTGTGACCGTCCATCCCACATTTGCCGGCCAAAAGGAGCTTACAAGAGGCAAATTAACCGGAGAAGGGATTTTAATGAGGCTCAGCACCCTGATCAATAGCGTGGACAATGGGAGGCTCTGGCGTAGAGGTGGCGATTGGGGGTTGACCCCCACGAGGAACCCAGCCAGGGATGCAAACAGGCTTAAAACAGGCATGTTTAACGCAGCAACGTCTCCATCGCCAAAAAGCCCGGCCGGCTCTGCTTGACCTCTGACCCCCACCTCCCAAAGGCAAGATGCCAGAGTCAATGGCCCAGTGGGTTTCGCTCTGATTTTTCCTTCGCGATCCAGACTCCTCGAGCGAGTTGGGGCGGGTTTCCAAAACTGCGCCCGGCGTGGAGAGAGCCGTTAAGAGAGTAGCTTTCCTCCCAGCGCCAGAACTCGCAAAGATGCGATGGAGCTGGAAGCTGGGGGATGCAGGGGAAAACGAAAGGGCTTTTTCGCGCGGTGCAAACTATGCCGGAGCGAGAGAATGCAAATAGTGAGAACTATGGCACTCCTATCCATTAAGGAAATCAGCCCTGAGTGCTCACTGGAAGGACAGATCCTGAAGCTGAGGCTCCAAGACTTTGGCCACCTCAGGAGAAGAGAAGACTCCCTGGAAAAGACCCTGATGTTGGGAAAGGTGGAGGGCACAAGGAGAAGGGGACGACGGAGGACGAGATGGTGGGACAGTGTTCTCGAAGCTGCCAGCATGAGTTTGACCAAACTGCGGGAGGCAGTGGAAGACAGGAGGGCCTGGCGTGCTCTGGTCCAGGGGGTCACGAAGAGGCGGACACGACTAAACGACTCAACAACAACAATGGCACTCCTCCTGCAGGAGGGAGCGAGAGAATGCAAAAAGTGAATGCATTTTCAGGGCGCCGTTGACGCCTGCGCCGATTGGCTGGCCTGTCGTGACATCATAGAATGTTCATCCGACGGTGAAGGAGAATGAAGACAGGAAGCTGCCTTGTGGACTCTCAGGAGGGGAATGGCTCCTCTAAATAAGAGAAATCTCCCTCCCGTGGTTATCTGGGATACATATCCCCTATCTAAGAAGAAGCATTCGGCTGTCTCAAAAGGGACTGCGTTCTTCTAAATTCTTGCATGCAGGGCTGGTACTTAGACCAAGTATGGAGGAAACCCAAGGCCTTCTCTGATTTACAGTATTTTTCGCACTATAGAACGCACTTTTCCACCTTCAAAAATGAAGGGGAAATGTGTGTGTGTCCTATGGAGCGAAGAAGCCATAGCCTTGCGACCCTCTCCCGGCTGGAGAGGTGACGTGCGGCTATGGCAGCAGCCTCTCCGCTGCGCGCCTTTCCGCTGCTCCCCAACCTGCTCTTTGGGGCTGGCGGTGGGCTTCCCCCCGCCAGCCCCAAAGAGCAGGTCGAAAGGAACCTGAAGCCTGGAGAGTGAGAGGGGTCGGTGCGCACCGACCCCTCTCGCTCTCCATGCTTCCAAGGTAGCCACCTGAAGGCGACTGAACGCACCTTAAACGGCACCTTGTTTTAGAGGGGGAAAACAAGAGGAGGGAAATTCTCCCCCTCTCTGCACAGCACCTCCTGCCGCTTCACTGAAGGGACGCTGGGCAGAGAGGGGGAGAATTTTTTTTCCTTGTTCTCCCCCCTCTAAACGTTCGGTAATGTTGTGGCCTTTCAAAAATAAAATCTCAGGATTATCCACACACACCCCTTTATCCCTGACACACTCTCCAGTAAGCAGAATAACACAGAGAGAGAGATAATCTCTAAAACAACGAACCGAACTTACCACAAATAGCCAGGATTTTTTGTTTATTAAAAAAAAAACATTTACAAAATAGTGTTAACAGGTTTTTACCAGTTCTCCATATACAAAATCTACAGCGCCCGTTTTCTTTTAATTAACTGTACAGTGTTAACAAAACAAAGGAGATTTGGGAATCGCCAACCAGGGAACGGCTGAGGTCAGCTGCGGAGGAGGTCGATCTGCGCTAAGGTTATTATTATTATTAATAATAATAATAATAGGGGGGTTTTTCCCCAGGGGCTGAGGAGACTTGCTTTCTCCTCTTATAACCCAGGAAGGAAGGAAGGAAGGAAGGAAGGAAGGAAGGAAGGAAGGAAGAGGGCAGATTGGGAGCTGCAAGAAACACGGAACTGGTTTTTAAAGGGAATGAACGGGTTCCGACGGCGCTGGGAAACATCTGAAAACTCTCTAAGAGAGCATTTTAGGCTCTCTCCTTAAATGAAAATTCGGGGGACACAGGAGGGAAGTTTTGTCAGCTAAAATGGCTGGTAGTGCAGAATTGCCCCCTTGTTTTAAATAGATAACCAACACCCCCCCACCCCACCCTGTCTTCTAACTTGCTCTGTTCCTAGAACATTGTTATTTACACTCACGGATAACTGAGCGTGTGTGAATTTGAAAAGGTGGATTCAACCATCACCACCCCTTTCCATTTTACGCCAAGGCAAATATTTCCACCTGCATCCCCCCTCCCCAAAAAGCGAACTGGGTTAAGCTTCCCCATGGGGTGTTCATAGAGCAGCGATTAGCAATTATTAGGAAGAAGCGTTTCCTAGTGTTTTTTTAAAAAGCCATGGTTGAGCTTTTGAGTTAAGTGCGATATGCTCTGAACAGTGGAGTTCCCTGGATTTGCAGTTGCGAAGGCGGACGAATCGTAAGGCTCCCTGCAGCGACTCTGCCACGCTCATGCCCCGTTTTCCACCCTGGAGGACTTGCGCAACCGCCGATTCAGGGTCTCAGGTGGCGGGCGGTGAACCCATCATGGGAACGGCTGCCAGCCCCTTATCCGGGGCAATCCTATGGGGCAATCCTCTGCCCCAGGAAGGAGTCCGAAAATGTAGGCAGCAGAGACCGGGGCCCCCGTTGCGCTGAGAGATGGGGCGAGAGGAACCCCATCTTTGCAGGGGGGTCCATTTCCTGCGGGCTGGCTGCACCAAAGGCCCCAATGCTCCTAGCGAGAGCGCAACGCCCTGCCGTACCCACGGCCGGGACTCCAACGCGTATCCGTGCCGGCAGATCTGCTGCCCTGCCAACGGCACGCCGCCTCCGCCTTCTCCCCTGGTGTTGCGGGTTTGGAGGCAGCCCGCTGCCGGATCGGAGCCCCCGCAAGGCTTGCCAGCGCCTCCGCAGCTTGCCTGAGTCGCCGCGACCGACTTCCCGACATGCGGAAGCGAAAAGGGAGCTCCACGTTAAGTCCCCAAAGGCGAAGCGAGGTTTCAGTTTTTCAAGGTTCGTGAAAGGGACGGGGTTTCGGGGAGTTAGGCGCCGCCCATATTTTATCCTGGAGTTCTCCGGCGGGCCCACAGGTCATGGGGGACGGGGGCGTCACGGCCAGCCTCGCGAGGTCACACGCTTTCTCAGTGTGACGGCAGAGGAGTGGTGGCGCCACCAGCAGCAGCTACGCAGGGATACCTGCAAACATAGAAGGGGGGGGAAGGTCCAGGCTCCCCAGAGGCTGTTATTCTTATTCTTATTATCATTATTGCACTGCACCGGTAAAAGCGGAAAAGGCGAAGGAGAAAGAACGGCGGCGGCCCCTCCTCTATCACCGCTTCACTTTAGCGTCTTCCTTGATCTTCCAAATCATCAGTTCCATGCACGCCCGGGCGTCCTCGCTCGAGTCGTGGCCTTCCACTGCCGGGAAGAAAAACAAAGAGAGAACGCAGGACATTGTGACTCATCTTCTGGGGCAGCGGTGGCCCTCCAGATGCTTGGGACTACAATTCCCATCATTCCTGACCGCTGGTCCTGTTAGCTAGGGATGATGGGAGCTGTAGTCCCCAAACAGCTGGAGGGCCGAGTTTGGTCACCGCTGCCTTGGGGAGATCAAAGAGGGACTCGGGAAGATGGGAAGGAATTGGAGTGGGGCGGTGAGGGACCGCAATATCTCAAGGACCGCCTCTTTCCATATGAACCTATCCGGACCCAGAGATCATCTTCTAAGGCCCTCCTTCGTGTGCCTCCTCCTTGAGAGGTCCGGAGGGTGGCAATACGAGAACAGGGCCTTCTCTGCAGTGGCCCCCTTCTGTGGAATGCTCTCCCCAGGGAAGTTCGCCTGGCGCCTTAATTATACACCTTTAGGTGCCAGGCAAAAACGTTCCTTTTTAACCAGGCCTTTGGTTGACCTCAACGACATCCTATACCCTTTTAAATGTGGCTCTATTGGGTTATTGTTCTTACTTTGATTTTACATATTGTGATGTTTTCTGTGAACCACCTTGAGACATCTGGGTATAGGGCAGTATATAAATTCAATCAATCAATCAATCCTGGCCCTTGGCTCTGGGACCTGTGTCTGGGCTGAACAATAGGGGTAGAGACGCTCCTTTAGGTATACTGGGCCGAGGCTGTTTTGGGCTTTCTAGATGAGCACCAACACTTTTAATTGTGCTCGGAAATGTACTGGGAGCCAGTGAAGATCCTTTAGGACCGGTGTTATATGGTACTGGCAGCCACTCCCAGTCCCCAGTCTAGCTGCCACGTTCTGGATTAACTGCAGTTTCCAGGTCACCTTCCAAGGTAGCCCCACGGAGAGCGCATGGCAGTAGTCCAAGCGGGAGATAACCAGAGCATGCACCACTCTGGCCAGACAGTCTGCGGGCAGGGAGGGTATCATCCTGCGTACCGGATGGAGCTGGCAGACAGCTGCCCTGGACACAGAATTGACCTGCAACTCCATGGATGGCTGGGAGTCCAAAATGACTCCCAGGCTGTGCGACCTCTGCCTGGCTCCCTGCACAACCTCTCTTCTCACAAGGAGGGGGCCGCCAGAAGGCCCTTGGGAGATGGACCCAGGTGTCCGGGCTGGACGATGGGTGTGGAGATGCTCCTTCAGGGATACTGGGCCATTAAAGGCTTTGAAGGTCTGCGCCAACACTTTGAATTGTGCTCGGAAACGTACTGGGAGCCAATGCAGGTCTTTCAGGACCGGTGTTATGTGGTCTCCACTCCCAGTCCCCAGTCTAGCTGCCGTATTCTGGATTAGTTGCCGTTTCCAGGTCACCTTCAAAGGCAGCCCCATGGAGAGCGCATGACAGCAGTCCAAGCGGGACTGTCAGGCTGTTCCTTTATGGGGAAGAAGGGCACTGGGGTGTGTGGAATTGGAGCTGTAGGTCTTTAGAGGCTGGTTTTCGGTGGCCAGGGCTTTGCAGCTCAGGAGCAGAGAGGGCAGAAGGCGGACTGAAGACCCCACGGATTCTCTCCCTTGCTCCCCATCCCGCCCCCCTCCATGCGCCGAAATCTCACCACTGTCCTGGATGATGCGCTTGAGGTAGTCAGCCATCAAGGTGCGCAGAGCTCGCTTGTAAGGCAAGCCCAGGCGGTGAGGGAAGACAACAGCCGTGTCCACCACAGTCCCGTGGATGAGCTGCCGGGAGAGACGGACGCAGACGGGGTCAAAGGGTTTCCCTAAGTACTTCTGCTAAGTTCTGCACCAGTGGAAACCCTCGCGTCACCAGGAAGGCGTCCTCGGACCCCCCACTTGGACCCGGGCAATTATCTGGCTGCCAACTTTGCGATATCATCACCGGCTAAACATCGCAATAGGGGACATGGGTGGCGCTGTGGGTTAAACCACAGAGCTTAGGACTTGCGGTTCAAATCCCTGTGACAGGGTGAGCTCCTGTTGCTCGGTCCCTGCTCCTACCAACCTAGCAGTTTGAAAGCACGTCAAAGTGCAAGTAGATAAATAGGTACCGCTCCGGCGGGAAGGTAAACGGCGTTTCCGTGCACTGCTCTGGTTCGCCAGAAGTGGCACGGGGAAAACCACGTAGCCAGCTGATGCCTCTGCATAGCCCGGTCCTTATTACGGGCCTCGCCATCTATCAGTATATTGTGATGTTTAAATGTAAAGGGACCCCTGACCATTAGGTCCAGTCGTGGCTGACTCTGGGGTTGCGGCGCTCATCTCACTTTATTGGCCGAGGGAGCCGGCGTCCAGCTTCCGGGTCTTGTGGCCAGCAGGACTAAGCCGCTTCTGGCGAACCAGAGCAGCGCACGGAAACGCCGTTTACCTTCCCGCCGGAGTGGTACCTATTTATCTACTTGCACTTTGACGTGCTTTTGAACTGCTAGGTTGGCAGGAGCAGGGACCGAGCAACGGGAGCTCACCCCGTCATTGCAGGGATTCGAACTGCCGACCTTCTGATCGGCAAGTCCTAGGCTCTGTGGTTTAACCCACAGCGCCACCCGCGTCCCCTCCCCCAAAATAGGGGGCGTCTTATAGACAGAAAAATTCTTATTATTCAAAAAGCGAGATCCTATTCATGTGGAGGAAGCCTAAAAGGCCATTCACTGTTAATAGCTCATTCTCGAATTGGCCCCCTCTCTAAAAATCAGATTGCCCCCCCCCCCGGTGGGGCATGTGCGTTGTAAACCAGGAAGATAGAAGCTATGCTTTGGAGAGTTTTAGCTCTGGGAAGAAACCAGGTTGGAGGATATGGCGACGGGTTTGGGGTTTGTCCGTAGGACTAGGGGACGGGACGCGACGATGGGTTTGGGGAATACCCGCCTGATCTAGCGTTGCTCAGTTGCTTCAGTCTGGATGGGGTGGGGGGCACAGACTCCTTCGTTAAGCCGCTCAAAGGGGGAAAATGACCCCAGCCCACCCTGCGGCTGACACATCGCCGCCTGGCTTTCCCCAGAGAAAAGCAGAACGCAGAACTGCCCCGCCAGAACTGTCCCGTTACCTTCAGCGCAAACAGGTCGCTTTCCAGGCTGTGCCCGATCAGGATCGTGTCCGAGCTGAACATGCTCAGGAGGACGGCTTGGACGTCCCGCAGGGTGATGGAGGCGTTCTCCAGGTCGGCCTCCGTCACGCCGGAAAACCTGCGAAGGCAAAGATCAGCGCCGTCAAGCGGCTGGGAATACTTACCCTTGCAAAGGAGCGTCTCCACCCCCATCGTTCTGCCCGGACACTGAGATCCAGCGCCGAGGGCCTTCTGGCGGTTCCCTCATTGCGAGAAGTGAGGTTACAGGGAACCAGGCAGAGGGCCTTCTCGGTGGTGGCGCCCACCCTGTGGAACGCCCTCCCTTCAGATGTGAAGGAAATAAGCAGCTATCCTATCTTTAAAAGACATCTGAAGGCAGCCCTGTTCAGGGAAGTTTTTAATACTTGACGCTGTACTGTTTTTAACACTTGATTGGGAGCCGCCCAGAGTGGCTGGGGAAACTCAGCCAGGTGGGCGGGGTATAAATAATAAATTATTATTATATTATTACTATTGCGAAGGCAGTCGTACAAAATTCCCGCTTGATCAAGGCGTTTCCCCACAGCTCTTTTGAGCAGAGATGGAAAGAGGACGCTGTCCAGCCGACCAAGGAAGAGGAATTGCGACAATGTTAAGGGGCTCTGCGGAAACGGCAAAACTTGCGGGAAGATTAAGAAACCAAGAAGAACTTTTATTTTTTTTATTATTATTATTTATACCCCGCCCATCTGGCTGGGTTTCCCCAGCCACTCTGGGCGGCTTCCAACAGAACACTAAAATACAGTAACCAATTAAACATTAAAAGCTTCCCTAAACAGGGCTGCCTTCAGATGTCTTCTAAAACTTTAAGAAGGAATGGGAAAATTTTACAATGTATTTAAGAGAACACTGTAAACAGCTAAAAACTTTAGCAGGGTTTGAGGAACGCTCGTAATGTATTAAGAATTAAGGTAAAAAATATATGGATTATTTAAGAAAAATAGAGGAAATAAGTGAAGCAGTTGGAAAAAAGATTTATAAAAATGGTATCCATCAAAGGGAAGAGGAGGGGAGTCGAAGGGTTCAGGGAATCCTAAATGATGATGTTTAATGTTTGAATTTGAATTTGCAACGTAAAACTCAACAAAAAAAGATTTGAAAGAAAAAGAATGAATAGGGGAGATGCGTGGATTATCTAAAAAATTACTGCGAGCAATTAAACACATTAGCAGGATTAATTTAAAAGCAAGCAGTTAAAAGCTGGCTTTGGAAGAAATGTAGAGAGCGACAAACAAAATGATTTAAGGGGGAGACGCAAGTTTTGAAAATGTTTTTTACGAGAAACCAAGAAGGGGGAGGAGGGGAGTCAAAACAAGGACGTTACGTAAATGTCAACTGGTGATGATTATTGTCAAATTTAAAAACGACAATACAATTTATGTATGAAAACAAACGAACAAAATATCCACTTTTGAGAGTTATAGGCTAGTCTCCACTTCTTTTTCGTAAGCCCGCAACTTACTCACATTTGACTTGTGAGCATTCAGCTTTAAGCGTTTGGCAAAATAGATAATCATTAAAAAGAGAGCGGGGGGGTGGGGGGGAGAGACTTTGGCAATCCTGCCTGACATTGAACCCAGTGTGTGTTTTGACTATATGTAATTTTGGCACGGTCCCCAGAACGTACAGGCTATTTGAAAGACCGTATGCCCTCATACGAACCTCTCGTATTTTCTGTGTTTTTAGCTTTCCCCTCCCATTTTATCTGCATAAGCTGGCCTTGGGTCTCAGGCTGAGAAAAAGGAAGGAAATAAACAAAGAGAGAAAGAGAGAGAGAGAAAGAGAGAGAGAGAGAGAGAGAGAGAGAGAGAGAGAGAGAGA
>JAXCMG010000040.1:1720505-1747884 GCA_034642415.1 Podarcis siculus
AAGGAAGGAAGGAAGGAAGGAAGGAAGGAAGGAAGGAAGGAAGGAAGAGAATTTGCCGCGTTTCATTTTGTAGCAGAGGAAACAAACAGTTTGGAACTTAAGGGAAAAACTAAACTTGGGAGGACAGGAAGTCAACTTACGGTCTTTTTTTGTGAAAAATCAATAAACAAGATTTTATAAAAAGAAAAACTAAGTTGATTTGGCTGCTGTGTGTAGGAGATGGAGACATTGGAGTCTCCGGAGGACTTGCTGCCACTAGGGTTTAGACAGGCCAGCAATCTAAAGGTTAAGAAGCTGGGTACGGTTTGCACCTAAATGCTTAATAATAATATTTTTTTTTTATACCCTGCCCTCCCCAACCAAGACCGGGCTCAGGGCGGCTAACACCAGGTAGAAAAACAATGGATTGGAAATACAACTTAAAAACAAGATTAAAATACAGTGGTACCTCGGGTTACATACGCTTCAGGTTACACACTCTGCTAACCCAGAAATAGTGCTTCAGGTTAAGAACTTTGCTTCAGGATGAGAACAGAAATCATGCTCCGGCGGCAGCAGCGGGAGGCCCCGTTAGCTAAAGTGGTGCTTCAGGTTAAGAGCAGTTTCAGGTTAAGAACGGGCCTCCGGAACGAATTAAGTACTTAACCCGAGGTACCACTGTGCAACATTAAAATGCAGCCTCATTTCAGTGGAAACTCAAGTCAACTTTTGGGGGATGAAAACGTCAAATCTTCAACAAGGCAAACTATCCAGAATGGTCCTATGTGGGCCGGGGGGGAAGCCAGGGAAGTCCCCAAATAGGAGCTCCATCACAGAAGGAGAAAGGAAAAAGGAAAGCATTAAGATCTCTGATCATTCTTACCGAGTGTTGTAGTCCACGACTTTGTGGTCAGGCTTGACGAAGGTGTCATAGACGACTTTCAGCTCTGAGTTGATCACCGTGACCCGAGTCAGCTCCAGGCCTTGCTTGGTGTAACACTGCGGAAGCCGAAGAAGAAGAGAGAGATGTTGGAGGGGGGGGGCGTGTCTCAGGAAGCCTCCCTTTCCGCAGGTAGCCCTGTTCCCCGATTCGCCAAACCCTCACCTGACTCAACGACCCAGAGATTAAACCGATTTGGGGTCCAGAGAGGCAGGAATCAAGGGGGGTGCAGGGAGAGATTTCTGACAACTTTCAAGGCTGCTTCTTTCGGCCGACTGTTTCCCAGCGGTTAAGGAAGAGAGCTACAATTTTAGTTATCTTTTTTCAGAACAGACAGGATAGATAGATAGATAGATAGATAGATAGATAGATGATAGATAGATAGATAGATGATAAACAGACAGACATACAGATGATAGAGATAGATAGACGTTCAGAGAGACAGATGATAGATAGATAGATAGATGGATGGATAGATAGATGCATGATAGATAGATAGACATACAGATGATAGAGATAGATAGATAGACGTTCAGAGACAGATGATAGATGATAAATGATAGACAGATAGATAGACATACAGACAGACAGATGATAAATAGATGATAGATAGATAGATGATGATGATAGATAGATAGATAGATAGATGATAGATAGATAAGATGATAGATGTTCAGACAGACAGATGATAGATATAGATAGATAGATAGATAGATAGATGACAAACAGATAAATAGATATAGACATACAGACAGATGATAAATAGATGATAGAGATAGATAGATAGACAGACAGATAGATAGATAGAGATATACAGATGATAGAGATAGTTAGTTAGATAGATAGACAGACATACAGACAGATGATAAATAGATGATAGAGATAGATAGATAGATAGATAGATAGACAGACAGACAGATGATCGATAGATATAGTGATAGATAGATGATAGACAGATAGATAGACAGATAGATAGATAGATTGAGTCGTGCTTTGGTTATCGAACAGAACACAGAATGCGTTCGACTCCTGGAACCATCCTACAGCCAATTGGAAACTGTGCCGTTCAGCTTCCGAAAATCGTTTGGAAACCAGAACACTCACTTTCGGGTTTCGACCACTCGGGAACCGAAACGTTCGCGTTCAAAGGTGTTCGGCTTCCGAGGTTCCAGCCGTTAAGGAACAGAGCTACGGTTTTAGTTAACTTTTTCAAAACAGACAGACAGACAGACAGACAGAGAGACAGAAACACGTTCGAAGCTGAAAGAAGCAGCCTCTTTCGAGCTGCCTAAGCCTATGATTTTAACGGCTATCGTTTTTCGAAACCGCCCACCCCAATCGAACGCTCCACCAACCATTTCGCAGTCTAAGGCGTAGATGCCCGGGTTCCCGTCCGCGCTGGGCATCTTCTCAAAGGTCTTCACGAAACCTTCCAAGTTCTCCTTCCTGCCGTCGTGAACGTGTTGCTGAAAGACGGAGGAGCGGGGCGGAAATTAAGAGGGGCAAAGAGAGAAGGAAGGCGGCTTATTTCACCTTGCCTGGCTTTAGGAGGACAATGGCTTTGAAAGAGGAGTCAGGAAAAATTCACCATCATCATCCTATTAGAATTTATATACTGCCCTTTACCCAGGGGTCTCAGGGCGAGTCACAGAATAAAATCAAGATATAAAACACAAAATACCTAATAAAATTAAAAACAACAACCCAATAAAGTAAAGGTAAAGGGACCCCTGACCATTAGGTCCAATCGCAGACGATTCTGGGGTTGCGGCGCTCATCTTGCTTTACTGGCCAAGGGAGCCGGCGTACAGCTTCCGGGTCATGTGGCCAGCAGGACTAAGCCGCTTCTGGCAAACCAGAGCAGCGCACGGAAACGCCATTGACCTTCCCGCCAGAGTGGTACCTCTTTATCTACTTGCACTTTGATGTGCTTTCGAACTGCTAGGTTGGCAGGAGCTGGGACTGAGAAATGGGAGCTCAGCCCGTCATTGCGGGGATTCGAACCGCCGACCTTCTGATCGGCAAGTCCTAGGCTCTGTGGTTTAACCCACAGCGCCACCCGCGTCCCTAACAACCCAATATTGCCCCCCCCCCCAAACCACATTTTGAAAGGGCATGGGATATAAATCAGATCAACCAAAGGCCTGGTTAAAAAGGAACATTTTTCCCTGGTGCCTAAAGATGTACAATGAAGGCGCTAGGCGAACTTCCCTGAGGAGAGCGTTCCAGACGGGGAGCCACTGCATAGAAGGCCCCGTTCTCGTGTTGCCACCCTCTGGACCTCTCAAGGAGGAGGCACACGAAGGAGGGCCTCGGAAGATGATCTCACAGTCCGGGTAGGTTTATTTGGAAAGAGGCGGTCCTTCGGGTATTGCAGTCCTGAGCCGCTTAAGGCTTTGTAGGTCGAAGCCAGCACTTTGAATTGGGCCCGGCAATGAATTGGTAGCCAGTGCAGTCGGACCAGGATCAGTGCAATATGCTCAAACCGTCTTGCTCCGGGGAGCAACCTGGCTGACGTTCACACGGACCGGCAGGGCTCCGCAAGGTTTCAAGCATTCCCAGTCCTACCTGGAGATTGGGAGGGGGGCAGGACTGAGCCTGGGACCTTCTGCCTGCAAGGCAGGAGCTCTACCAGTGAACTACGACCTGTGCCTAGTTCTAGCAACCACGCTTCTACCCCCTGGGGCTCCGTGACGGAGGATGGGTGAGATAAAAGGAAGCCAAGGGAATTTGAAAGTACTTACTTTTGCGACTTGGCACCCGGGGGAACCCACAGCTCCCGAACAGCAGTTGTAATGGGTTTCCCAACCACCAGGAACTGAAAGGGAGGGAAAAGGTTGAGCAAGGAGGACACTGTGGCTTAGGAATCAGCAGTGGGGCATTTCCCAGAAGGTACCAACTGAATGTCAATGTCTGCTTTAACCTGTTGCTGATTTCATTTTGTTTCACTGAATGTTCAAAACAGCCTCTTTTTTTTTACCAATAACTTGGTTATTCTATTCCAAGCATAGGCAAACTCCAAATATTTTGAGACTACAACTCCCATCATCCCTGACCACTGGTCCTGTTAGCTAGGGATGATGGGAGTTGTAGTCCCAAAACATCTGGAGGGCTGAGTTTGAGGGGGTTTTTTGGGGGGGTGGAACGGGTTTTACAACCAAGCGGTGTAGAAATACGCAAACGGGAGGTTGTGGACTCTCCTTCCTCGGAGGTTTATAAGCGGAGGTTGGATCCGTCGTGGATGCTTTGAGATTCCTGCATTGCGAGGGGGTTGGGCTGGATGACCCTCAGGGTCCCCACTCCCAAGCCACGAGAAGCAGCAGCTCTGCACAATTCTCACAGGTTGTTGCGAAGACGGAACGGCGCAGGGAGGCTGAACGCGGGCAAAAGATGCAAACCGCCGCAAACGGCCACTTCTCTGAGCTCCTGCGGAGGAAGGATGAGATGCGGGAGGAAAGGAACTCAAATGCAACGCTCTTACCTCTCTGCTTGCGCAACTTCCCCCAGTGGTGGACGCACTCCTCCTTGCGGACGCAGTTCCCAGACGGCGTCACCATGTACTCGGTGCCGCAGCGGCAGCAAACTCTGCAGGAGCCTTGAAATTTGGGGGAGGGAGAAAGAAAGAGAGAGATTCAATGAATTGCCGTATTTTTCGTGCCATTGAGACGCACCTGACCATAAGACGCACCTAGTTTTTAGAGGAAGAAAGGGGGAAAGCCCTGTTTTTGGGGGGAAATCAGCTCACAGTTGTGCAGCTTTTTTGCAAAGATGAAAAGCCCAGTTTTTTTGAGGATCAGCTCAAAGTTGTTGAGCTCACTTTGCAAAGGGGAAAAAATCCTGTTTTTACGGGGTTCAAATCCCCGCTCAGTGGGTGAACCTGCCTCTCAGCCCAACCTACCTCCCAGGGTTGTCGCAGGCGATAAAGCGGGGAGGAGGAAAATGACACAGGAGGGGTTACAAATGCAACGGATCAATACCATATGAGCATCCCGAGCCAGAAGCCCTCGTGGGTCTCGCCCCTCTCCCTGCGAAGCTTACCGTCGGTCGTTTTCTTCTCCTCCGCATTGAAGACGATGGCGCGGCCTGACGTCTCGGGGCACGGCAGGGGGTACCCGTGCTCCTTCAGGTCCTCCTCAGTCAAGACGTACTCCTTGAGCCGGCGGTAGAGGGAGGCCCCTGAGGGTGGCAAAGAGATTGGCTTGCTCAAATAAAGCCGGCTGAGCCAAGACGTTAGCCCCTGCTATCGTGGTTTCAGAGGGATCGCAAAGGTTTGTGGTGTTCTGCTCGGTCCCTGCTCCTGCCAACCTAGCAGTTCAAAAGCACGTCAAAGTGCAAGTAGATAAATAGGTACCACTCTGGCGGGAAGGTAAACGGCGTTTCCGTGCGCTGCTCTGGTTCTCCGGAAGCGGCTTAGTCCTGCTGGCCACATGACCCGGAAGCTGTACGCCGGCTCCCTCAGCCAGTAAAGCGAGATGAGCGCCGCAACCCCAGAGTCTGCCACGACTGGACCTAATGGTCAGGGGTCTGGACCTAATGGTCAGGGGTCCCTTTACCTTTAGGGACGCGGGTGGCGCTGTGGGTTAGCCTAGGACAGAGCCTAGGACTTGTCAATCAGAAGGTTGGCGGTTCGAATGCCCGCAACGGGGTGAGCTCCCATTGCTCGGTCCCTGCTCCTGCCAACCTAGCAGTTCGAAAGCACCTCAAAGTGCAAGTAGATACATAGGTACCGCTCCGGCAGGAAGGTAAACGGCGTTTCCGTGCGCTGCTCTGGTATGCCAGAAGCGGCTCAGTCCTGCTGGCCACGTGACACAGAAGCTGTACGCGGGCTCCCTTGGCCAGTAAAGCAAGATGACCGCCGCAACCCCAGAGTCGGCCATGACTGGACCTAATGGTCAGGGGTCCCTCTACCTTTTTACCTCGCTCTGGATTTAGGGATTAAACGGCCCCGAGGCCCTCATACGGCAGAAAGGAAGGCGGCGCAGACACAGACACACACACAGAGAGAAGACACAAAGAGGAGCCTACCTTTCAGGTCCTCCGCCCGCAACTGAGCGGCCGCAGAGCGGTTCAAGGTGAAGCTGGTCTTGGCTGCCAGTTTGCCTCCCAACATGGCCTCGTGAGACACCAGTTTTCGGTTGCCAATCCCTGGGAAGGGGGAAAAGGAGCCGGGTACGAAATGGGCACATTACCGAGCGTTTCTGAAAGCAGGCTCCAACCAGGGAGTCCGCACATTTTTGCGCAACCACCCGTGGATCGGATGCAGTTAGCAGGCCGTAGCTCAGAGCAGGCCCACTGAAATGAATGAGCAGGGCTAAGTTAGGTCTGTTGTTTCTCAATGGCCTGGACACTGAGGTCCAGCTCCGAGGGTCTTATGGCGGCTCCCTCGCTGCAAGAAGCAAGGTTACAGGGAACCAGGCAGAGGGCCTTCTCGGTGGTGGCGCCCGCCCTGTGGAACGCCCTCCCGTCAGATGTCAAGGAAATAAACAGCTATCTGACTTTTAGAAGACATCTGAAGGCAGCCCTGTTTAGGGAAGCTTCTAACATTTGATGAATTATTGTATTTTAGTATTTTGTTGGAAGCCGCCCAGAGTGGCTGGGGAAACACAGCCAGATAGGTGGGGCATTTATGTATGTATAAACAAATAAATACTAATAATAATAAAAAGGGACGCGGGTGGCGCTGTGGGTTAAACCACAGAGCCTAGGACTTGCCGATCAGAACGTCGGCAGTTTGAATCCCCGCAATGACGGGGTGAGCTCCCGTTGCTCAGTCCCTGCTCCTGCCAACCTAGCAGTTCAAAAGCACGCCAGTGCAAGTAGATCAATAGGTACCCCTCCGGTGGGAAGGTAAACGGCATTTGCGTGCGCTGCTCTGGTTCGCCAGAAGCGGCTTAGTCCTGCTGGCCACATGACCCGGAAGCTGGACGCCGGCTCCCTCAGCTAGTAAAGCGTGAAACAAAGTAAAGCAACCCCAGAGTCACAACTGGACCTAATGGTCAGGGGTCCCTTTACCTTAATAATAATAATCTTACGAAAGAAGCAAGCAAGGAAAGATACACACTGCGAGCATCATGAGCAGGGCTGGGAAGGGCACTGCGCAGCTTTTTCAGGGTGTTCACCGCCACGTTCAGGTAGATGTTGCGGCTAGTGCTGCGGTCGTAGACCACCTTCTCCTCCGCCAGGGCCTGCGGACGGCACATCATTGGCCGGAGAAATGAATGAATGAATAAGAAGAGTTTGGATTTGAGATCCCGCTTTATCACTACCCTAAGGAGTCTCAAAGCGGCTCACATTCTCCTTTCCCTTCCTCCCCCACAACAAACACTCTGTGAGGTGCGTGAGGCTGAGAGACTGCAAAGAAGTGTGACTGGCCCAAGGTCACCCAGCAGCTGCAGGTGGAGGAGCAGGGAAGCGAACCCGGTTCACCAGATTACGAGTCCACCGCTCTTAACCACTACACCACACTGAATAAATACTGCCCTCTGCAAAACGGGCTTCGTTTCTGCAGGTGGCTCGCTCAAACACACACCCAGACTCTATCATTCTGTCTCTCTCCTCCAGCCAAGCAAAAAGCACTCAAGGGAAGGTGCAAAGCAAGGGAGCCTCAAGGGCCAGAAAGCTCATATGTTTACTGGTGAAGTGGAAGGACTTCACCTTTCTACGTATCTCTACAGGTAAGGATTTTTATGTTCTTTATGTTCTTTAGTGCTTACTTCTGGTTTTGTTTCCTGTTATTATTTCCTAGACATTGAAATATGCGGTCAAGGGGTCTGGAAACTAAGCCTGATGAGGAACGGTTGAAGGAGCTGGGTATGTTTAGCTAGGACTCGAACCCGTGGCTTCAAGATATACAAGCCAGACTAAACGTCTTTCCTTCTGCAGTGTTGGATGGCAGGTTGAGAGGAGTTCCCTACCAGGACAGACTTTGCTCGTGTGCTCAAGACATCGATTCCATAAAACATATTTTGTTGCACTGTGCAAAATATGAGCAAGCCAGGGCTGAACTGACACTACCCTTGCTGGTACTATGTCAGGTTCCTACTGGAAGACCGGACAAACACTAGAACATTAACAGGGGCAAAGTTTTTATCGGTGGTTGCAAGAACCAATGATCCCTATATTCTAAACAAAATGCTTGTTTAACCTGGAGGTAGGCTGTATGTATTGTGTATTACTTTGTAATGATTTGCTGGGTCTCTGGACCGTAATAAAGAGTGATGATGATGATGTACAAGGAAGGAGATTCCAACTAAATTATCTGGGAAAACTCTCTGGCAGTAAGAGCTGTTCGACCGTGGGACGGAGGTGGTGGGACCCCGTGGAGGTCCTTAAGCAGAGGTTCAACGGCCCTCTGTCATGGATGCTTTAGCTGAGATTCCTGCATTGCAAGGGGGTTGGGCTGGATGATCCCTAGGGGTCCCTTTCCAACTCTACCATTCTGTGATTCTACCCCCAAGTCTCTTTGAGATGCTTTGGTGTAAAAAGTGGCAAATAAAAATATACGCCAAGAAAGATGGTCGATTTTGCTCACTCACTCAGTTCCCAGCTCTTCCTCCCACCAACCCTAGGTTCACGCCTAGCCACCTGGGGTCTTAACAGATAATTTGGACTATAATTCCTGTGAATCTGAGCCAACACAGCCAAGGCGGAGGACGACGGGAGCTGTGATGCGGAAGAAAGTCACCCGAGAGGTGCAGAGTTTGGGCAGAGGCTGTTGGGCCTGCCGTACATGAGCGGCAAGCTATTAAGCACCCAGAATTCTTTCCGTACCCCACCCCAAATAACACCCCCTGCTCCTCGGTCCAGTATATCTGAAGGAGTGTTTCCACCCCCATCGTTCTGCCCGGACACTGAGGTCCAGCGGCAAGGGCCTTCTGGCAGTTCCCTCACTGCAAGAAGCCAAGTTACAGGGAACCAGGCAGAGGGCCTTCTCAGTGGTGGCACCCGCCCTGTGGAACTCCCTCCCACCAGATGTCAACGAGAACATAAATTACCAGACTTTTAGAAGACATCTGAAGGCAGCCCTCTTTAGGGAAGCTTTTAATGTCTGATGTATTACAGTATTTTAATATTTTGTTGGAAGCCGCCCAGAGTGGCTGGGGAAGCCCAGCCAGAGGGGCGGGGTACAAATAATAAATTATTATTATTATTCCTTAAAGGTACGAACCTTGTCAAACGCTTCCTGCTGCGAGGTGCACGACTTCAGGCACTCGTCGATGAAGAGGTTGAGGTATCTCTGCCGGATGTTGGTGGGAACCTTTGCCCCGAATTCGGTGGGGATCACTGGCCTTTTCAAAGTAGCACTCTGGGGGAGGAGGAGAGATTCACCTGAGGAATTCGGCCGGAAACCAATGTCCCCACTGTGGAAGGACGTGGGGATCCAGAATTGGCCTCCACAGTCACTTATGGACTCATTTATAAAACCGTGTTTATGGAGACAATCTTATTTGGCTATGAGGGATCGCCAAAGAAGATGATGATGAAGAGGTCAAGTATCAACAAGGCAGACATCCTTTGGCATTTTCTTCACTTTGGGGGGGAGAGACACGGGTGGCGCTGTGGGTTAAACAACAGAGCCTAGGACTTGCCGATCAGAAGGTCGGCAGTTCAAATCCCCGCCACAGGGTGAGCTCCCGTTGCTCGGTCCCTGCCTTCTAGGCTCCAGCCTGGCCAACGGTGAGGTGAGGATGGGGACTGTGGTTTGGCAACCTCAGAAAGCGCTGCCAGACAGTCCCTCTCCTGACCTAAGGAGCATCTCCACCCTCATCGTTCAGCTCGGACACTGGGGTCCATCTCCGAGGGACTTCTGGTGGCCCCCTCCCTGCGAGAAGAGAGGTTGTGCAGGGAGCCAGACAGAGGTTGCACAGCCTGGGAGTCATTTTGGATTCCCAGCTGTCCATGGAGGCGCAGGTCAGTTCTGTGTCCAGGGCAGCTCCATCTGGTACGCAGGATGAGACTGTCCCTCCAGAGTGGTGCATGCTCTGGTTATCTCCCACTTGGACTACTGCCATGCACTCTCCGTGGGGCTACCTTTGAAGGTGACCCGGAAACTGCAATTAATCCAGAATGCGGCAGCTAGACTGGGGACTGGGAGCAGCTGCCAAGACCACATAACACCGGTCCTAAAGGATATCCACTGGCTCCCAGTACGTTTCCAAGCACAATTCAAAGTGCTGGTGCTCATCTAGAAAGCCCTATTATCACCTCACTACTTCCAATGCTGCCGATCTACGATTCTGTGCACCCTAGCGCATTTCACAACCCATCTCTGACAGAGGCCCCGGCAAGACGCAGAAAACAGTCTGCCCCTCGCGTTTTGCACGCTCCCTTGCGATTCTGGGGAAGGAGGCGGTGGAGAGAATCTGTACCTGAAGTGTGGGAGCGTGGGCTATCCTTTTGGGGACGTTCGTGTTGGTCGTCTTGGACGCCATCCCAGCAAGCGTGCGGGCTTTCAGGGAGAGGGCTTCGGCCCCGTTGGAAGACGCCGTGCTCCCGGGCGGGGCGGTTTTCTTGAGGCCTCCTAGGGCTGGGAGGACACAGGGATGGGGGGGAAAGCAAGCATAAAACACGATAAACCTAACAGGGCAACATCTAGAGCTAACCCCATACAGTGGTACCTTGGTTCTCAAACTTAATCCGTTCCGCAAATTCCGTTCCAAAACCAAGGCGTTCCAAAACCAAAGCTCACTTTCCGGTTGAAAGTAATGCAAAAAGGATTAATCCGTTCCAGACTTTTAAAAACAACCCCTAAAACAGCAATTCAACATGGATTTTACTATCTAACCAGACCACTGATCTATAAAATGGAAGCAATAAACAGTGTACTGCAGTCACACAATCAATCCATCAGTAGCCATGGACCAGTCCACCGTCCTTCAGACCATGTGGTGGGCTGGACTATATTTTTTTGGGGGGGAAATGAACAAATTCCTATGCCCCACAAATAACCCAGAGATGCATTTTAAATAAAAGGACACATTCTACTCATGTAAAAACACGCTGATTCCCGGATCGTCCGTGGGCCGGATTGAGAAGGCGATTGGGCCGCATCCGGCCCCCGGGCCTTACGTTGCCTACCCCTGGGTTAAAACATGGGCAGGATTTTAACCACACTTGTAAAGTAACGGAAAGCGTGGATAATTTGGAAGGATAAAAATTTGGGTAAGTGTTGATATGCAGTTGTAAATATTATCGTTAGGAGCCAGGGAAGGGAGATGGGTGGAGGTCAGGAGATTCAGAGCAATCTCGATAGTTGGATCTTGAATTGTTTTTTTGTTGTATGTTTATACTTTTTAAAGTCAAATAATAATAAAAAAACGAGGGAGGGACACAAAACTTTTCTCTATGCATTCCACCCCTACCTCCCCTGCAATTTTGGAAACTTCCGTAATGTCTCCTTCGGGGAGTAGAGGCGCCTGACTAGTTGTCGGCTGCTATGCCGAGAGAAATAACTACGCAGCGATTTACGATATCATCCTGGTGACATACTCTCTCCCTGTACAGACAGGGAGATTAAATGAGGTTCGCCTCCTATGCTCTGAAGGAGACGTTCGTCACACCGGAGGCAAAAGCTGTTTTCGGATACGGAGGACTATCTCGGAGTGAGAGTGACCGCCATCGTGGCCAGACACTGCACAATAACCCTCAAGGTTCTCCCCCTTAGGGCATCAGGTCAGCAAAACCTCCCTCCTTTTAACTCTTTTTGAGACTGGAATTACAACTGAAGCGATATCCCTGCAGATTACCGTATTTTTCGCTCTATAAGATGCACCAGACCACAAGACGCACCTAGTTTTTGGAGGAGGAAAACAAGAAAAAAAAATATTCTGAATCCCAGAAGCCAGAACAGCAAGAGGGAGCACTGCGCAGTGAAAGCAGCAATCCCTCTTGCTGTTCTGGCTTCTGGGATAGCTGCGCAGCCTGCATTCGCTCCATACGACGCACACACATTTCCCCTTACTTTTTAGGAGGGGAAAAGTGGGTCTTATAGAGCAAAAAATGCGGTAATTCTCACCCGGAACGCTGGCGTAAAGAAGAGGCGTTAATTTTAACAGGGAGGGGGAAACAAAGCAAAAAAAAAGCTTATGCTGTTTCTCTGCAATTAACGAAAGTTCACACCACGGGTGAGGTCGCTCCTGCTTCTTAAAAAATAATAACAGCAATCGTTTTATATTACTCTTACCTCTATGTCCTGTCCGTGTGGCGTCGGCTGTGAAAGTGAAACTGGAAACAGCGTGGGAATGAAATGCAATGTTTACTTAAACTGGCGCAAGCTAAGGGGGAAGACGAACAGAACCCAACGCGGCAAAGGGACTGCGGAAAACCCCACTGATTGTTGGCACCGCTGGGACGATTATTGGGTGAGCAATTGGGAGAGATCAGGGCTGAGGTGGGCAGAGTGGAGCTAGAGTGGATCCCTGCAGATCCCATCAGGGCACTCCGCATTTTCTTAAGGAAACACAGAACAGTTGCAATCATTTTGAATCTTAAGATGGGGGTGTCCTCCCAAAACATGTGTTAGCTGAAAGGTAACGGGACCCCTGACCATTAGGTCCAGTCGTGACTGACTCTGGGGTTGCAGCGCTCATCTCGCTTTACTGGCTGAGGGAGCCAGCGTACAGCTTCCGGGTCATGTCGCGGGGATTCGAACCGCCGACCTTCTGATCGGCAAGTCCTAGGCTCTGTGGTTTAACCCACAGTGCCACCCGCGTCCCTAAAGGTAAAGGGACCCCTGACCATTAGGTCCAGTGGTGGCCGACTCTGGGGTTGCGGGGCTCATCTCGCTTTACTGGCCGAGGGAGCCGGCGTACAGCTTCCGGGTCATGTGGCCAGCAGGACTAAGCCGCTTCTGGCGAACCAGAGCAGCGCACGGAAACGCCGTTTACCTTCCCGCCGGAGCGGTACCTATTGATCTACTTGCAGTTTGATGTGCTTTCGAACTGCTAGGTTGGCAGGAGCTGGGACCGAGCAACGGGAGCTCACCCCGTCATTGCGGGGATTCGAACCGCCAACCTTCTGATTGGCAAGTCCTAGGCTCTGTGGTTTAACCCACAGGCAAAATTACAACAAAAATTGCAAACATTGAATCCAAAATAAAACAGTACAAAGAAGCAAAACAAAACATGAGGGGGGAAAACAAAACAAAAATGCACATCTACAAATAAAACCATATCATCATTCTAATTGTTGCGTACGTATACACATATTGACTTCCTTCCTTTGTTCTAAGACCTCGAAATTTGTACTCTTTCTAAATTGTTGTGTCTAATGTAGATTTGTTGGCAGGAGCTGGGACCGAGCAACGGGAGCTCACCCCGTCGCAGGGATTTGAACCGCCAACCTTCTGATTGGCAAGTCCTAGGCTCTGTGGTTTAACCCACAGTGAAGGTAAACGGCGTTTCCGTGCGCTGCTCTGGTTCGCCAGAAGCGGCTTAGTCCTGCTGGCCACATGACCCGGAAGCTGTATGCCGGCTCCCTCGGCCAGTAAAGCGAGATGAGCGCCGCAACCCCAGAGTCGGCCATGACCGGACCTAATGGTCAGGGGTCCCTTTACCTTAATGTAGATTACCTCTATATACTTTTTGCACCATTCTTCTATTTTTTTAACCCTGAAGGGCACTCCGCATTTTCTTAAGGAAACACAGAACAGTCGCCATCACTTTGAATCTTAAGATGGGGGCGTCCTCCCAAAACATGCGTGACCATTACACAAACAAAAAAAAAGAAGCCATGCTCTACCAGATGTTGAAATAGGCTTGTCACTCAGAAAGGAAGATCCCCACCCCTTGTAGCAGAGAAGCTTACCGCACTTGGACACTGCAGGAAGAGCTGGGTTGGGAACATGAGCGATCCGTTTCTTCTCCCCTTTGTGCATCGCCACGGAGGCTCTCGGGGGTGCTGGAGACGGCCGCGCGGGGGGCAGCTGCCGGGCCAGCTGGGCCGCCTGCTTCTGGGCCAGCTGGATCCGCTGGTAGCACACCTCTTGGGCCGTCGGGGGCCGGTACGGGCGGAAGACGGGCTTGGTCGGGGCCTCAGCCTGCACAGAGAGGAAGGGGGTTGGTTGGCACCGACAAGACAGGGGGTGGCAAACCGAGGCCAGAGTTTGAGCCAATTATAAAGGGAGGGGCAGGAAGGTCAGACCCAACCACTTAATGATCCACAGTGATCCATGCGACGGTCACCTCCAGGCTTGACTACTGTAATTCGCTCTACGCGGGGCTGCCCTTGAAGCTGTCCCAGAAACTCCAGCGGGTGCAGAATGCTGCAGCAAGGCTCCTCACAGGGTCTCTGCCATGGGAGCATATTCACCCAGTGCTTTTCCAGCTGCACTGGCTCCCGGTGGAGTACAGGGTCAGATGTAAGGTGCTGCTTTTGACCTTTAAAGCGCATCACGGCCTAGGACCCTCGTACCTACGGGACCGCCTCTCCCGGTATGCCCCACGGAGAGCCTCAAGGTCCATAAATAGCAACACCCTAGTGGTCCCGGGCCCTAGGGAAGTTAGATTAGCTTCAACCAGAGCCAGGGCCTTTTCAGCACTGGCCCCGGCCTGGTGGAACGCTCTGCCTCATGAGACCAGGGCCCTGCAGGATCTGATTTCTTTCCGCAGGGCCTGTAAGACAGAGTTGTTCTGCCTGGCCTTTGGCTCGGAGCCAATTTGATTCCCTCCCCCTCTTTCTTTTTCCTTTTTCCTTTCTCCTCCTGTGATGAGGCTGCATTTTAACATTTTAATGTTTCAATATTTTAATGTTGTATTTTATTCTTTTTTTAAGTTGTATTCATTCAACTTGTTTTTATTATTGCTTGTTAGCTGCCCTGAGCCCGGCCTTGGCTGGGGGGCGGGTATAAATAAAAATTATTATTATTATTATTATATGCAAAATGCGCCTGGCTAAATTTGCACAGGGCTCTAGATGTCCGGGGACTCCACCTCCCATCAGCCACTGGGGACGGAGGATGGGCTTTGTAGTGCAGGGATAGGCAACCTAAGTGGGGTTAAAATCCTGTCCATGTTTTAACGCAGGGGTAGGCAACCTAAGGCACGTGGGCCAGATGTGGCCCAATCGCCTTCTCAATCCGGCCCGCGGATGGTCCAGGAATCAGCGTGTTTTGACATGAATAGAATGTGTCCTTTTATTTAAAATGCATCTCTGGGTTATTTGTGGGGCCTGCCTGTGTTTTTACATGAGTAGAATGTGTGCTTTTATTTAAAATGCATCTCTGGGTTATTTGTGGGGCATAGGAATTCGTTCATTTCCCCCCAAAAAATATAGTCCGGCCCACCACATGGTCTGAGGGACGGTGGACCGGCCCATGGCTGAAAAAGCTTGCCGACCCGTTTGTAGTGGGACGCGATCCGGCAAACGCCACATGGGCTACACCCAGTACGTAGCAAGGCTGCTTTTGTTCTCTCCCCACGGCCTCAAACCCATTGCGAGGTAGTCCGGGTACAGCAGTGCTAAGGAACAGCGAAATGTTTGAGCTGCGCGTTTCCAACCCATTTCATCCATGTCCCTTATCTCTCTGTTAGATCTGGGGAGGGGGGGACGACTAATGGATGGTTGGGCGAAAAGCACAAGACATTATTTGTGCTGAGCAGACCTTACTTGTCAAAACAAAGCTTTCGCGGCAAGGCAGGGAGAAAAAGGGGTCAGCACACACCTCGCAAACATTGAGCCATCAAGAGCTCTCTGATTTCGTTTCACGGGGTGAAAAACAAAGCCCTCCAGAGCGGAAAATTCCAGTAAAGAGAAACCGGGGAGGGAGGAGAAAACAGATGGAGATTCCACAGTGGCGAGGGTTGCCCAGATGTTGTTGCACCACAAATCCCAGCATCCGTGGCCACTGGGGGCTGATGGGACTTGGAGTCCAAGACATCTGGAGGGCCAAAGGCTTGCTGCCCACCCCTGATCTAAGAAGTGGTGTTCCCCTCTCTCAGGAAGGGAACCTACGGCCTTCTGCACATTGCTGGACTCTCTCGTTGTCTGTGACCATTGGGCTATACTGCCTTGAGGCTGACGGGAGTCTGAGACCCGATGACGACATTCAGAACCCCAGCAAATCTGAATAGTCAGAGCAGGGTGGAGAAAAAATCAATGATTTAAAAAAAAAAAACAGATTTTTTTTATTATTTGAATCGGATTTTTAAAATTTAAATCTGATTTTTCAAATAAAATGCTTTGGGAGGAAAAATCTTTCTATAGATACATTATAGTCCAATAAGGAAATAAGGATTTGTTTTCCATTTTTCATGTGTGCTGAAACTCTGTCTAAGCTTTTTGCTTTGTTTTTAATTGTTTAACCACATTAGTTAACAAACATGGATACATACGCTACGATGTTACTGTCTTAGTTAAATGAATTGTTGAAACTGTTGCTAAGGAAATGATCCGTTTTTCTCCTGGCAATAAGGCACAGCAGAAAAGTTGCCCAAATATAAGCAGTTAGCTTATAAAACCTCACAACAATTTCATAACGATCTGTGCTTCTAATAGTATAGCCAAATCAGTAATTAATAATAATAATAATAATAATTTTTTATTTATACCCCGCCCTCCCCAGCCAAGGACGGGCTCAGAGCGGCTTACAAGCAATAATAAAAACAAGCTGAATGACTACAACTTAAAAACGAAATTAAAATACAGCATTAAAATATTGAAACATTAAAATATTAAAATGTAGCCTCATCGCAGGAGGAGAAGGAAAAGAAAAAAGAAAGAGAGGGAGGGAATCAAATTGGCTCCAAGCCAAAGGCCGGGCGGAACAACTCTGTCTTGCAGGCCCTGCGGAAAGAAATCAGATCCTGCAGGGCCCTGGTCTCATGAGGCAGAGACCAGAATATAGATAGATAGATAGATAGATAGATAGATAGATAGATAATATTAATTCTTGATATAACCTTCAAAACTACTCTGAAAATGTATAATTCCAAAACGTATGTCTATTTCAGCAGCGGTATCGTAAAAGCCCGTTTTCGTGAGGACGCGAATTTAAGCTTCGACTTTTCGTGGTCGGAATTTGGAGGGGGGTGGGAAGAGCGAGGTTTATATTCAGGCCAATACGGAACAGGTCTCGGTGTTTTGATTTCTGGAAAATGGAGTTGAGAGACGACCTAACTTGGGGAGAAAACAGCAAAGACCCGACGAAGAGAGCACAGCGGAGGTTATATTTTCTGAGAATCCTCCGGGAAAACAATCTCTCAAAGGACCCGTTGACGGCATTTTACCATTGCACTGCGGAGAGTGTATTAACTTACGGTCTGTGTCTGTGGTTTGGGAGCTGCGCGGTCAGGGAAAAAACAACGCTGTCCAGGGTTGTAAAGAGAATAATTGGGTGCACTCTTCCCACCTTGGATCAAATCTACGCTTCCAGGTGCCATAAGAAAGCGGCAGAGATAGCGCAGGATAGTGCGCACCCCGGAAATGATCTCTTTCAGCTTCTGCCTTCTGGAAGAAGGTCCAGGGTTATAAAGGCCAGGACTAGCCGCCTGAGAAACAGTTTCTACGCAAATGCAATTCTGGTTCTAAACGCAGCATCAGGGGTCTCTATAGTATAGTGTATTTTAAAATGGGGTTTCGGAGTTTTTAGGGTTTTATGTAGTTTTTCAATTTCATTGTTCTGCATGGGACAATGACAATAAATATTTCGTATATATCGAATATCGAATATCATGTATCTCTGGGCATGATCCAGCTGCTGCTAAGGGTTTTCTGATGCTCTCGATCTCCCCTGCTATCAACTTACGTTCCCTGGCTTTGTCGCGTGGGAGATCCTCCGCTTCTGGCCAGGAAAAAGCGTGGTTAGACAGTCTTCGGCCGGCTTTTCCTCGGACCCTTCCTCTTTCGACGGCTGGCGGGGGACAGAGATAAGGAGGCAGGGGATAAGAAGAGAGAGGGTTAACCAAAGCGAGCGAAGGCTTTCACCACTTGCATATTTTGCTGGGAAGGCGGGTGAGAAAAGAGCCTCTCCCTACAGTAATGGGAACCGCGAAACAGAAGCGAAAGCGAAACAAAGAAGATTTGTGGGGAGGGAAGTCACTTCGCAGAAGCAATTGCACAAGGGCTCAGCAACCTTTTTCCAGCCGTGGGCTGGTCCACCGTCCCTCAGACCACGTGGGAGGCAGGACTATATTTTGGAAGAAAATTAAATGAACGCATTCCTATGCCCCACAAATAACCCAGAGGTGCGTTTTAAATAAAAGGGCACATTTGCTACGATGTTACTGCCTTAGTTAAATAAATTGATTAAACTGTTATTAAGGAAATGGTTGTTTTTCTCCTCCCAATAAAACACAGCAGAAAAGTTGCCCAAATATAAACAGTTAACTTATTAAACCTCACCATATTGGTCTATGTATTTCTAACAGTAGAACCAAATCGGTAATTTTTGATGTAGCTGTAAAAACGACTCTGAAAATTTATTATTCCAAAAATGAAACCTTCATCTGGTTGTAAATATTAAGGTGATACCAGCAAGAATGAGTCTTTCTGTTAAAAAATGATTAAATCAAGCCTTACTGACTAGTGATTTAAATCGTGATTTAAATCAGATCCACCCTGATGCTCAGTGTCATTGAGTTACTTTTATTTGTGCGATAAATCGCCCTTAGCCTCGAAAAGGCTGTGGGTAGTTCAGGCGGTACATCACGAGACTCTTAACCCCAGGGTAATGAGTTCGAATCCCACCTTGGCCGAAAGATTCCTGCATTGCATGGGGTTCGGCTAGGTGACCCTGGTGACCCGTTCTAACTCTAAAAAATTATATGATTCCGATTCTACAAAAGGGTCTGAGCAAATGGGTATTGGCCCCAGGAAACCTCCCGTTTTTACATTTCGCTCGGAATAGCTATACTCAAAAGAATTAAGGGGGTGCGACCCCCCCACAAAGCAGCCTCACCTGGGTTAAGTTGGAGCGGAGCCAGAGGGGCTTTCTTCCCAACCTAAAGGTAAAGGGACCCCTGACCGTTAGGTCCAGTTGTGGCCAACTCTGGGGTTGCGGCGCTCATCTCGCTTTATTGGCCAAGGGAGCCGGTCCGGGTCATGTGGCCAGCAGGACTAAGCCGCTTCTGGCAAACCAGAGCAGCGCACGGAAATGCCGTGTACCTTCCCGCCGGAGCGGTACCTATTTATCTACTTGCACTTTGACGTGCTTTCGAACTGCTAGGTTGGCAGGAGCAGGGACAGAGCAACAGGAGCTCACCCCGTTGCGGGGATTCGAACCGCCGACCTTCTGATTGGCAAGTCCTAGGCTCTGTGGTTTAACCCACAGCGCCACCCGCATCCCTTTCTCAACCTACCTACCCCCGAACCTCTTACCTGCTTCCCCATCCTGCCTTTGTCTTCCGTCTTGACGTCGGTCGACTCGTTAAAAATCCGAAGGCACTCCTCCATGGGGTCGGACTCGAAGTCCACGTCCCTCTCCAGGACCGAATAGTCAAGCTCGTCGGAAGAGGACGACGAAGAGGAGGAAGAAGGAGGAGGAGCAGCTTTCGGTGCCTTAGGGCGCTTCGCCACCCCGTTGTCCCGGGGCGGAAGGAAGCAGCAGCCGTCGTCTCGGTCCGAATCCGAGCTCACGTCCGGGAAGGCCACGGGGTGAGGCTGCCCCGCTTGCCCCTCGTCCCCGCTCTCATCCCCAAAGAGGTCAGCGTGGCTGAGAGCCCGCCGTTTCGCCTTGCACTTGGCTCCGGGGCTCTCCGTGGGACCCTTTGAGGCAGGACGCTTCCCCTGCTTGTCTTTACGTTCGACCTGCGAAGCCTCGGACTTGGGTCTCAAGCCCCCGGGCGGGTTCAGCTTGCCGTCTTTCTTCACGCCGCCCACTTTCTCTGCTCTGGGGCCTTGGGGGACCTTCTTGCACATGCCGGAGCTCCCCGCTTTTGCAGCTTTGGGGTTCTCATCCTGCTTCCTCGAACGCCCGTCGGCGTGGGGCTTGCCACGCTTCTCCTTACTCCTCTCCCCATTCCTGCGCTGAGCCTTCGCTTCCGCCTTCTCCTTGTCCGCAACCTTGCCACGCTCCCTCTTGCCGTCCGCCGCGTGGCTGCCGACGGCCTTCTTTTTCACCTTCTCCTTCGGGCCCCCCTTGCCCTCGCTCGTGTCCCTTTTGGGGGGCACCTTGGCCAACCTTTCGCCCTCCTCCGGCGAGTCCTTGACGCCGCCCTCGATGTCCCCCATATCGTACTGCACCGCCGTCTCCTTCATTTGCCGGGAATCGGCCCGCGGGGACCCCTTCCCGCCTGTGGGTTTGCTTCCTGGACCCCCTTTCGGTTTCGAAGGGATGACGGGAGCGGCATCGCGCTCCTCTTCCGAGTCGGAGAACCTGGCGTCCGGCTCGGGGCCGCTCCCTGCGTCGCAGTGCTTCTTGGGAGAAGGCGAATACCCCTCTTCGGGGGCGGCCTCCCTTTTCCTCTTGGCCCCCCTCTGCTCCTTGGCTTTGCTCAGGAGCCGGGCGGAGTAATTCGAAAGAGGGTCGTACTCCAAGTCCGTGGACGGCTTAGAGTTGTCAAGGGTGTATTTACTCTTGGCGACTGCGCAACTGTACTTCTTGGGCTGCGTGACCACCGTGGGCACGTACTCCAGCGAGCTGCCCTTGCCTTTCGCCTTGTCGAAGGAATCCAAGGTGTACTTGGCGGAGCAGCTAGGAGCGGCCACCGCGAGCGGGGTGGGATTGTAGTCAGCACTGCCGCCCGCGCTGTAGCCCCTGGGGTTATATTCCAAGGCGGCGAAGGACTTGGGCGCTGCAGACCCAGAGGCCTTGGAGACCAGCGACGGGGGCTCGGAAGAGCCGTACTCCTTCGCCGTCCCCAAGAGCTCCTCGTACTTCTTTTGCTCGCGCTCGACTTCGTTCTTGACGGCTTCGATGGCCTTGTTGACGAGCTCAAGCTCCAGGATGCCTGGCGCCGCCTCGGCCATCTCCTCCACGGAGCCATTGCGGCTCTGCGACACGGGCTTGGGAAGCTCCGGGTTGTAAGGATCATAGCCGCACCCTGCAGGGGGAAAGAGGAAAAGTTACAACTTAGCATCTCTCTGAGAATTCTCATTTACCGTATTTTTTGCTCTAGAAGACTCACTTTTCCCCTCCTAAAAAGTAAGGGGAAATGTGTGTGCGTCTTATGGAGCGAGTGCAGGCTGCGCAGCTATCCCAGAAGCCAGAATAGCAAGAGGGATTGCTGCTTTCACTGCGCAGCGATCCCTCTTGCTCTTCTAGCTTCTGAGATTCACAATGTTTTTTTTCTTGTTTTCCTCCTCCAAAAACTAGGTGCGTCTTGTGGTCTGGTGCGTCTTACAGAGCGAAAAATACGGTAATTTTTAAAATAAAATGTCAAGTCCACCAGGCTGCATCAGTGATGCATCAACTGCTGGCCTGGCAAGGACCCAGTGTTAGAAACTCGCGGGGGTTCGAATCCCCACGGCGGAGTGAGCTCCCGTTGCTCGGTCCCTGCTCCTGCCAACCTAGCAGTTCAAAAGCACCTCAAAGTGCAAGTAGATAAATAGGTACCGCTCCGGCGGGAAGGTAAAACGCCGTTTCCGTGCGCTGCTCTGGTTCGCCAGAAGAGGCTTAGTCCTGCTGGCCACATGACCCGGAAGCTGTACGCCGGCTCCCTCGGCCAATAAAGCGAGATGAGCGCCGCAACTCCAGAGTCGGTCACGACTGGACCTAATGGTTAGGGGTCCCTTTACTTTAGGCAGGGGCTGCTGTGTTTTAACTGACTGTATGCAAACTGAGTCTCTGAGACACGTTGCGTGGAAGACAATGAAGTAATCAGCAGCCGAGACGCCAGTCCTCACCATCTCAGGCCTATCTGCTCTGCTGGGCAACCCTCACACTCCTGCACTAGAGAAAAGGGAGAAGATTGCTTCAAAGGTTTTAGGGGCAGACACGAGCCCATCACAGCTACTCCCCCCATTTTGTGGGGACTGTTGCTAGCTGGAAATAACAGCCCTGCCTTAGCTAGGAAGGCATAATCTCTGAGAAAAAGGGACCAAAAGGAGGAAACTGCAGTACTACCTTGCCTTAACCAAACTGGAAGTGGCGGGGAAAGGCTTTTCAGAACAATTGCTCAATACAAAGACTTCTAGGAAAGGAACTCTTGCCCAAGAAGGCTCTGTTTTTAATCAAGTTTCTTAAGCCGGTCGCCTGAAGAGCAGAGATAAGCCCACTTTCGGTGAATGTCGCTTACAGAAGCCACCCCAAAAGCGAAGAGATATAAATCTCCCGCCACCACAAGCCACTCCGGCCAAACTTGCGGAGTCAACCTATTCCTGGAAACGGCTCTTTGTCGAGAACTAACAGAAATGTCAAATGCATTTGATGTTTTGAAAAAGAGTGTCTTTGCCAGGGTAGCGCTGATTATCTCCCCACGCCGCCGTGCTGCCTTTTAGAGGTTGCCAGGCTCCATCCCAAAGCCACAGGTTCCCCATCTCTGATCTCATAGAACTGAAGACGGAAGGGGCCTCCCAGTGGCCATCTAGCTGAACCCCCCAAAATGCCAGGATCATAGCTGGAGCATCCTGTGACGGACAGCTTGAAAACCTCCAACTTTCCGAAGCAGCCCGTTCCACTCTTGCCGCCAGAAAGCTCTTCCTAATGTTTTGTCTGATCTCCTTTCTTGAGTATCAGGAAAGAAGCTAAGAAGAAGCGAGAATGCCTCTGTTTACAAGAGGTGCTCCTGTCCTGAGATGAGGGACAGGGAAAACTTCTATTCCCCCCACCGCCAAAATGATGCTTGGACTCCCAACTCCCACATGGCAAATGGTCAGGAATTGTGGGACTTGCAGTCTAGCAACATTGGGGGGGTGGGAGGTGTTGGCCAGAGCTGAATCTTGCAAAGGGGGGGGTCAGGGACCATCATAAGTTGCAGCAGCTCAGGAAACATTACTGAAAAATGGAACTGAAAGGCTATTTTGACCTCCACCCCCCTTTACATACAAAACAGAGTTTCACCCCCGTGAAATTTGTCTCGAAAGAGAAGACAGAAATGAGGCGACGAGTTTCTGGACACCTGCAGCTCAAAGCTTAACCCAACTTGTCTTATAATTAGCAGGGACAGACCATCGCGGGCAACGGATGTTTGAAAATTTGCCAATCCACCACGCAACGCTCCGAGTCATTTCAGCACCCTAATTAAGGGCGATTAAAAGCAAAACAAAAACGAAGCTCTTCTTTCTAATGAAGGACATGGAGAACAGGGGCTTTGTCCCAGCGAGACGGTGAAACAGATAACTGCGAAGGCCATTTGCTAATTTCCTCTCCCACCTTTCTTCGTGGCCTGGGTAATTCAAGGCTGCCTCTTCAGCAGGTTAAACGTGCAACATATACAGGTGATTCGGGGAAAATAGCTTGGTGGGAAGAGCACACACTCTCCAGGCAAAAAAATAAACTAAAATAAGTGCGAGGTTCAAATCCTGGATTCTCTAGGGAGAAATGGAGAAAATGACTCCCTGCCTGAAAACCTGGACAGCGGCTGCCAGTCCGTGTAGACAACACTAAGCTGGATGATCAGTGGCGTAAGGCACCTTCCGATATTCATATTTAAACAAGCGAAAGACTGTAGCTCAGTGGGACAGCATGCAGAAGGTTCTGGGTTCAATTCCTGGCTTCTCTGGGTAGGGAAAAAAGCTCCCTTGTGTGAGACTGGCCAGTATAGGGCAGTATACAAATTTAATATTAATAACCCTGGAGGATCTGTCAACGAGAGATGAACGGTCTGACCAGGAAGCTTCCTACATAAGCCTTCGAGGAAACAGCATGATAATACCAACACATACTCGTATTTTTCGCTCTATAAGACGCACCAGACAACGAGACGCACCTAGTTTTTGGAGGAGGAAAACAAGAAAAAACATTTTCTGAATCTCAGAAGCCAGAACAGCAAGAGGGATCGCTGCGCAGCGAAAGCAGCAATCCCTCTTGCTGTTCTGGCTTCTGGGATAGCTGCGCAGCCTGCATTCGCTCCATAAGACACACACACATTTCCCCTTACTTTGTAGGAGGGAAAAAGTGAGCAAAAAATACGGGACTTTGCAAGCAATGCTTTGCACACCAAGTTTTCTTCCACATGACTCAGGGACCCCGATCTCCGCCCTAGACCCTGCAAAGACACGGCTCCCGTCAGAACGAGCTTCCCTGCTCCGCTGTTTCAATCTGGTTTAAGGCAGGTTCTCGTGCTCTTAAAAGCAACCCGTCCAAAACCGAATTGAGGGAGAGAGCCACGGAAGAAGAAAGCAATAGTTTTAGGACAATTCCTATGGTTTTCTTTCTCGTTGGTTCCCCTTCCAACAAAGGAATTGATTTTTCAATGGTGTTCCAAGAACACACAAACACCCAAAATTTTAACTTCGATGATTTCACTATGTAAGGATCAACGGTCACTTAAGACCCAGGTAAAATGAACCGGGGGGTGGTCGTGATAAGAATACTCTTTTCCAGGTATCAAAGGGTCCAAGCTGACCCCAACAAGAGTGAAAAATTGCACTTCACAATGCAATTGCGACTTAATCCAGCCGTTAAGTGTAGGGAACATTAAAACATTCAGTGCTTTAAATAAAAACACACCTCCAGGAGATTTAAGTCAACACTGGATTAATTATCAAATGCAGCCTAACCCCACCAGTTTAAAACCCTCTCTGTGGGCATGTATTTGACCCAATACTCAATTAGCACCTGTGGTTGTTTTATACATATATATATGTATGCATCTTAAAAAGCAGAGACATCACCTTGCCAACAAAGGTCCATATAGTTAAAGCTCTGGTTTCCCCAGTAGTGATGTATGGAAGTGAGAGCTGGACCATCAAGAAGGCTGATGGCCGAAGAATGGATGCTTTTGAATTCTGGTGCTGGAGGAGACTCTTGAGAGTCCCATGGACTGCAAGAAGATCAGACCTCTCCATTCTGAAGGAAATCAGCCCTGAGTGCTCACTGGAAGGACAGATCCTGAAGCTGAGGCTCCAAGACTTTGGCCACCTCAGGAGAAGAGAAGACTCCCTGGGAAAGACCCTGATGTTGGGAAAGATGGAGGGCGCAAGGAGAAGGGGACGGCAGAGGACGAGATGGTGGGACAGTGTTCTCAAAGCTATGAACATGAGTTTGACCAAACTGAGGGAGGCAGTGGAAGGCAGGAGTGCCTGGCGTGCTCTGGTCCAGGGGGTCACGAAGAGGCGGACACGACTAAACAACTAAACGACTAAACAACAACAACTATAGAGAGAGAGAGCGTGAGCACAGGAAAGCTTAGATGAAAACAAAGGATTTCAAGAATGCTTCACAGGTAAGTAGCAGAGAGTGAAGGGTTACACAGTCTACATTCAAAAAGCGCGCATTGTAGGCTATTTGCCTGGAAGATAGCGTGCCTCGCCTCCAGAGAGCGGCCAACAATAGCAACCTTTTTCACCTGGCACCCCAAAGAAAGAACACCAAGGATAGCAGCATTCCATCTTTTTTTAAAAAAATATATTTTACCTGGGCTCTCGTGCGTTAGCAAGGAACGGAGGTATTTGTTCATGCTTTCAACTCTTATTTTAACGCGAGGATGTCATGACTGCCCTCACTCCTGTGGCAGCAGAGATATATCAGAGGGTGGAGGAAACTGGTCACAGGTCCCAGTTTCGCAGACTCGCATGGCTTTTAAAGAGACACTGCCCTCTTTTAGTTTTCAAGGGCGTTAGGTTTTCTGATGTTTGACTTTCCCACCAGCCTCCAGAGACCCCAGTGCAGATAAAACACGATTCTCCCCCCCAGCTTTTTCAGATTGGGAGATGCCCTAACTGAAAGCGTTAAGCTTATTCATTTGCCAGGGCCAGTGCCTTTTCTCTTTTAAAAAAATCTTTACGGATACTCTCATATTCCTACTCGTATTGAAATACTGCCCCTCAATGAGGCCAAACTTAGATTCACAAAATGTTTAGGGGTATGCGTATCCCTGCGCACCCCCAGAAAAAAGCACTGGATACAGAGATAAATAGGAGCGAAAGAACCCCTTAGCATATGCAGAGCACAATAGATAGATAGATGATAGATAGATAGATAGATAGATAGGAGCACAAGAGTCCCTGAGAATACGCAGAGTGCCTTTCCCTCCTGTGAGGGCGGGTGGGGCTTCCTCTCCCCCTGCCTCCCTCCCTCTCGACAGAAAGATAGATGTATCGATATATCTAGTTATAGATTAGATACATATATGGGAGTGCAAGAGCCTCTGAGATTACACAGAGCACAATAGATAGATAGATAGATAGATAGATAGATAGATAGATGATAGATAGATAATCTATAGATGTATCTAGTTATAGATAGATACGATACATAGATGGGAGTGCAAGAGCCCCTGAGCTTAAACAGAGCACAATAGATAAGATAGTTGAGATGATAGATAGATAGATAGATAGATAGATAGTTATAGATACGATACATAGATGGGTGTGCAAGAGCTGCTGAGCTTACAGAGCACCACAGAGAGACAGACTGATAAATACAGATAATAATATATAGATGTATCTAGTTATACTGTAGATAGATAGATACATAGACAGATACGAGTGCCAGAGCCCCTGAGCATACGCAGAGCACAACAGATAGCTAGATAGATAGAAAGATAATGATATATAGATATACCTCATTATAGATAGACGGGAGCGCAAGAGCCCCTGAGCATACGCAGAGTGCCCTCCCTCCTGAGGGCGGGCGTGGCTCCCTCCCTCCCTCTCGACTGGCCCCTGAGCATACGCAGAGCACATTAAATAGATAGAAAGGAATGAGGTATAGATATACCTCATTACAGATAGATAGACGGGAGCACAAGAGCCCCTGAGCGTATGCAGAGCACAATAGATAGGTAGACAGACAAATGGATGGGAGCGCAGGAGCCCCTGAGCATAGGCAAAGTGCCCTCCCTCCTGAGGGTGGGCATGGCTCCCTTTCCCTCTCTGCCCCTGAGCATACGCAGAGCACTCTGTATCTATATACCTATAGATATATGGGAGCGCAGGAGCCCCTGAGCATACGCAGAGTGCCCTCCCTCCTGAGGGCAGGCGCGGCTCCCTTCCCCCCCCCTCGACTGGCCCCTGAGCATACGCTGAGCACAATAAATAGATAGATAGATAGGATAGATAGAAAGATAATGATACATAGATATACTTCATTATATAGATAGATATACGGAGCGCAAGAGCCCCTGAGCGTACGCAGAGCACCTTCCCTCCTGAGGGCGGGCGTGGCTCCCTTCCCCCCTCCCTCCCTGCCCCTGAGCATACGCAGAGCACTCTATATCTATACACCTATAGATAGACGGGAGCGCAGGAGCCCCTGAGCATACGCAGAGCGCCTTCCCTCCTGAGGGCAGGCGAGGCTCCCTCCCCCCCTCCCCTGACTGGCTCCTGAGCATACGCAGAGTGCCTTCCCCTCCCTCCCTCCCTCCCGGCCCCTGAGCATACGCAGAGCGCCTTCCCTCCTGAGGGCGGGCGTGGCTCCCTTCC
>JAXCMG010000040.1:1747984-1763265 GCA_034642415.1 Podarcis siculus
CCCCTCCCCCCTGAGGGCGGGCGAGGCTCCCTCCCCCCCTCCCCCGACTGGCTCCTGAGCATACGCAGAGTGCCTTCCCCCCCTTCCGGCCCATGAGCATAGGCAGAGTGCCCTCCCCCCTGAGGGCTGGCGTGGCTCCCTTCCCCCCTCCCTCTCGACCCCTGAGCATACGCAGAGCGCCTTCCCCCTCCCTCCCCCTCCCTCCCGGCCCCTGAGCATGGGCCGAGCGCCGTCACCTGCCGCCGAGGCGGAGGGCCTCCTGCTGCTCCTGGCCGGGGGGGGCCTGGCCTGGCCCTGGTGCGGCGGGCCCGGCGGGTGTCGGAAGTGGCAGTAGGGCCTGTGGCAGGCGGTGCCGAAGGGGCAGTCGACGCCTCGCAGGAAGCCGCTCGAGCGGAGCATCCCGGCGGGGCATGAGGGGAGAAGGGACGAGGCCAACCGCCGGCTCTTTCTTCTTCGCTCAGGCCGCCGCCATCTTGGCTGAGGGCAAGGCCGGGGGCTTCGCCGCCACGCAACGCGCCTGCGCCTCGCGGGCCGGAAGCCACGCCTTCCCCTCGCAAGACAAGAGAGGAGGAGCTTGAGAGAGAGGCGACAACGCGCATGCGCGCAGGGGAGCGGCGGCCATCTTGGTTGAAGAAGCCGTCCGGTTGCGAGACAGGGAGGGAGGGCAGCCACTGCGCATGCTCCTTAATGGCGTCGGAAAGCTTAGAAAAGGCGCCATGTTAGCTAAGGGCAAAAGGCCAAGAGGATGTAGGGTTGCGCCAAAGCGCATGCTCGTTGCCAGAAGGGTCCTTCAACGCCCACTTTACAGTGCCTTTCCAGGACATGAGGTGTCTTAGAAAGTGCCTGTTGGAAAGTTGGAATAAGGAAGGGAAAATGGGGTAAAATCACGGCCAGAGGGGAACGGGTATGAAAGAGGAAAGGGGGATTTAAAGAAGGAAGTCGGGGAGAAAGGGAAAAAAAGGAACTGAGCAAAAGTCTCTTGGCTGCCAACTTTTTTCCCCCCAAGAAAAGGCTCCTCTGCCCTTAAAACTGCATTTTTTTTACTTTTTTTATTAATTTTTTTAGAAAAGTACGACCTGTCTAGAGTGTCTTTTCTCCTCTCTCACCTCGGGAAAAAAAAGATACACAATAGGGGGACATCTATTGCATTTTTCTCACTGGAACAGTAGGCACAGGAGCCCTGCTGCAGGGAACATGGAGAAGTGTTGGCAGCAAAACTAAAGCACAGTCAAAACTTGGCAGTGTTGGGTTGGAAGTTGGGTATGATCAAAGGCAGGGCCAGTTCCCGTGCACCGAGAGCCTCTGAGCACGTCAAAAGTGGCTCATTATTGCAGAGCAAAGTGCTGGTCTCTCCTTCCGCGAAGGTTTTATTTATTTAAATTTAATTCCACGCTGTATCATTTTTATAGATCTCCAACCCCATTCGCAGAAAGTTGTGTTTCTTCCATTATTAAATGAATCCACATGTCAGTTAACTGTGCTGGTTGCTTGCTGGTCATATTGTGCGGATGCCTGATGATCATCTTCCAAAGCGACTCCTCTATTCCGAACTTAAAAATGGAAAGTGTAATGTTGGTGGTTGACAAAAGAGGTTTAAAGACTCTCTCAAGGCAAATCTAAAAAATGTACTATAAACACCGTCAACTGGGAAACACTGGCCTGGGAGCGCTCCAGTTGGAGAACAGCCTTTGCCAAAGGTGTCATGGGATTTGAAGACACTCGAACTCAGGACACAAGGGAGAAACGTGCTAAGAGGAAGGCACGCTTGGCAAACCCTCACCGGGATCAACTCCTGCCCGGAAACCAATGTCCCCACTGTGGAAGGACGTGCCGATCCAGAATTGGCCTCCATAGTCACTTATGGACTCATTGTTAAAACCGTGTTCATGTAAGACAATCTTACTCGGCTACGAGGGATCACCAAAGAAGATGATGATGAAGAGGTCAAGTATCAACAAGGCAGAGACATCCTTTGGCATTTTCTACACTTGGGGGGGGGGGACGCGGGTGGCGCTGTGGGTTAAACCACAGACCCTAGGACTTGCCGATCAGAAGGTCGGCAGTTCGAATCCCCGCCACGGGGTGAGCTCCCGTTGCTCGGTCCCTGCTCCTGCCAACCTAGCAGTTCGAAAGCACATCAAAGTGCAAGTAGACAAATAGGTACCACTCCAGCGGGAAGGTAAACGGCGTTTCCGTGCGCTGCTCTGGTTCACCAGAAGCGGCTTAGTCCTGCTGGCCATATGACCCAGAAGCTGTACGCCGGCTCCCTTGGCCAGTAAAGCGAGATGAGCGCCGCAACCCCAGAGTCGGCCACGACTGGACCTAATGGTCAGGGGTCCTTACACTTGGGGGGGGTGTTATGCACACAACATGTCTTCTTCAATCCTCTTCCTAAATAACTTGGCAGATAGCTTATAAAAGCAGTAATCCATATAAAACAAAGAGAGTCCCCTTTCCCACCCCAGATCAGTCTTGCAGTGAACTGCTGTGATTCCCGCACCAAAGGGGGTTGGTTTGGATGTCCTTTGGGGAACCCTCCAACTCTCCCCATTCTCCGAGAAAATGTTCTTAAAAACAAAGCTGCCAAACACACGGACCAGCGAGGAAGCCCTTCTTAAGACATGGCAAGGCATTTACGATAGCATGCAAGAAATCAATTACACAAACAGCACACAAGACACACGAGTAAAGCAGTTTGTCGTTTTTATTTTTCAAGCGGCACACCCAAAACACACACACACACGAGCTTCAGTGCTGCTTTAAAAACAACAGGGGGAAAGGGTGTGGGGGATATTGACAATATCTCAAATCCTTCGCCCCATCCCCACCACGATGCACGCGTTTTTTGAAGACCAGGAGAAGGGAACACGCTGTCAAATAAATACACTGCGTAATCCACCATTTGCAGAAGTCCTGCGGCAGGGTTTGTCAGCTGCTTTGGCAAATTTTCGGCTGCTGAGCGGGTGGCCAGACCCTCTGGCCATGCCTCTCCCCTGACTGCCAAGACAGAAATCAAAAGTGCATTCACACCCAACTCTTCCGTTTCCAACGGATCTTGAGATCTCGGATTAGTCCGAGCCTCGAAAAAGCCCCACAGAGACGAGAAAGGAACATTGAAAGATTGGCACTCTCCCCAATTTCCTCCTTCGGCACCTTGTGCTTTACAAGGGAGAAAAAACGACAGCCATGGGGCTTTGAGTGGGTCTCAGAGGGGGAAGATATCTCAAGATTTAGGGCAGTCGAAGAACTCCCCAAGTTTTCTCAGAAGCAGCCTGGGGTCACATAACCCTACTTTTAAAAACACCGGCCAGTTCAATGTTACTAGTGCAAACACAGCCACAGCTACGCAGGGGGAGAAATCCTATTTAATTCAATAGGGCAATAAGAGGCTTTAGGAATGCAATCTCTGGTTTTGGGGTTGTTGCTTTTTTGTTTGTCTTATAATAAACCAAAAAGTTTTAATTAAATAGTTTTAGCTTTCACCAGCTCCTGTTTTCCGAGCCGACGGAACTGTCCGCAAAACTCTTTTAAGATCTGCAGGGCTGACCGACAAGAACGCAAAGAAGATCCTTCGAAAGAAAATGCGATGAAGGCATTTATGTTCGCTGTTTCTCATAATAAACAGAGATGGATAGATGGATTGGGGCTTTGGACGCAGCCAGCCTCTTGTCGGCGCGTGGAAATCGCCAGGCGGGTGCAGATTTCTCGGCCGTGAAAGAAAAAATACGTCGCGTCTCCGACCAAAACCAACATTCCCCCCCCTTAAAGCCTGCACTGCGATTCTAATCCGCGTTGCAAACAGACCAAACAAACCCTGAACACTCAATCGACGCTCAGCTTCCCGTTAATTCGCACGCTATTCTTTTCAACCAAAAATAAATAAATCTACTTGCTTCCGTTTAAAAAATATCTCTTGCTTAATTACAAAGAGAGGAGGGAAGGGAGATCATAAATATATAATTTCCCCAGATAACAGGAATTTGAGAATTACGGGAATTACGGTTCCCTTATTAGTCCCTGAGAACTCAGGAAATTTTAAGATGGGGGTCAGGAGGAAGATTATCCCAGGCAAAACTTCCAGCTGTTGGGTCAGCTGGTGTGCTTCCCAAAATGCCTTGCGCATCTCAGCCTGCAGATATGGGCATCTTCCGGTCTTGAGTTCGAATCCAGGGCCTCATGGAGGCCGGGCAGTGGATCCCAGAAGGGCCTAAATCGCTAGACCTGAAGCACCGAGGTTTATCTAGTTTGGGGACGAGGAACCTTTGGCGCACCAGGTGTTGTCGAACTACAAATCCCATCAGCCTCTGTTGCCAGGGATGATGGGAACTGTAGTTCCGCAGTATTTTTCAGGCTCAAAGGCTCCGTGAGCTTGGCCTAGCTTTATGGCAGCACTGATTCCGCTCGGGGTTTTGCACAAAGCCCTGCGTTCGAATGTCGCCCCAACTTGCAGACTCTCTGCCCCATCATCCGGCGCCGGCAGGAGAAATCGCTTTTCTCCCCAAAGTGCAAGCACATGTCCCTTCTCCGGTTTCCCAAAGGACCCTGGACGGAAGTCCGGATCCGACGGGGTGAAAACGGGAGCCTCGAAAAGCGAGAGGAAGCAGGGAAAGCAGCCACTCGCCGTGACTCACTCCTCCGACTCTACGGCGTTTTCCGAGGGAGGGCGCAAGGCCACTTCGCAAGCAAGGCAGGCGGCGACGCCGCGCAGGCGCCGCAGTCCGGCCGGCACCAACCCGTAGACCGAGCAATCGCAGATATGGCTATTGCCAGCTTGGCAAATTAAAAAAACAAAAGAAACCCTCCCTCCTGCGCCGAGGGGGTACCTGCACCCTGCGAGCAAGCCTCACAAATGCATTTAACCAAGGAAGAAGGAAGAGGTGCCTTCAAGGCCGCGATCCGGCCCTCCGGAAGCACCAAGGCACCGGAACTCACCTTACAAACACACACACATATATCTATTTCTCTTTATCCACACCCTGAAATACAGCTCTGCTGGGGAAGAAGGGGGGGGGGAGAAGTGCTTTGAAACGTGCCCAACATCCCTCGCAAAAACTCGCACAGGCTCTGGTGGCGGTGTTATTTTTGGGGGACTACAAAACCCATCATCCCTGACGCCTGGTCCTAACCAAGCATGATGGGATTTGTAGTCCAAAAACAGCCAGGGACCCAAATCCTGGGCGACACAGACTTCTGCTTCTTGCCGGCTCCACGGTCTACCTAGCTCAGGGCTGCCCACCGAGCGGCGCCGCTTCCCCGGAAACCGAAGCGAGTTCCTAGTCCTCATGAATGTGGGCAAAGCGATTCCCAGCTGCGCCGCATGGCTGCAGCTCGGCTGTAAGGCAGGTTTGCAAAGGGAGAGGGAGGACGATAAAATCCTTAAGCCTTCTCCCCACTCCATCAACATTCCCCCCAGACCGATGCAGATTCTACATTTAAAAATAAAATAAATTACACTGTTTTTATATAGAGAGATATAAAAATAACAAGAACAGCCACACCCATAAAAACAGGTCCTCCATTTTCTATGTACAGATATTAAAATTTGGACCCGGTTCAGAGGGGAGGGGGAATTATTTACAAATTTTAGGGATAGGTTACCCACTAGCGATGCTCAACTAAGTCCCAGGGAATAGGATTGACAGATATCCAAATCAAACAGGCCTCTGATGCAGACAGAGAGGAGAGCGGTTTCCCAAACTGGGGTCTTCCGAATGCTATTGAATTCCAGTGGCCATGACCTCCGCCCATTGGGCATGCTGGCCGCTGGTGTCCAACACGAGAAGAATACAGGCTTCCCCATCCCTGTACTAGGAAGACGCGTTCCTCAACTCTCAGGAAGGGAGCGCTTTTTCCAAACAGAGGCATTCGTCTCCCCATCACCGCTAACCACTAGTCATGCTGGCTTTCAGGTGGGCTGGTGGGAGCTGCGAACTGAACCCCACCTGGTTTCTGGAGAAGCAAGGTGAGCAGGTTTTGGCTGGCGAACGAGCGAAAGACGGAGTGATCGCTCCTCCGTGCAGCACCCACAAAAGTACCGTATTTTTTGCTCGATACGACTCACTTTTCCCCTCCTAAAAAGTAAGGGGAAATGTGTGTGCGTCTTATGGAGCGAATGCAGGCTGCGCAGCTATCCCAGAAGCCAGAACAGCAAGAGGGATTGCTGCTTTCGCTGCGCAGCGATCCCTCTTGCTGTTCTGGCTTCTGGGATTCAGAATATTTTTTTTCTTGTTTTCCTCCTCCAAAAACTAGGTGCGTCTTGCAGTCTGGTGCATCTTAGAGAGCGAAAAATACGGTATTTATTTTCCCTTTTAAGGCTGGGTTCCTATTAATTGCGGTCAGCCGGGACAGCAAGGAATACATTATTTAGGGGGGAATAAACCTCTGGTGACTAGGTTCCGGGAACAAATGACACTGGATCAGCTCGGATTATACCGTACCCTGTTTAAGAGCCTCTCTGTGTCATCTGTTCACCGCAATCGTTCCCCCCCAGCCAGAGGCAGTCTACCTTTGGTTACCAGATCCGGGTGATGTGCAATTGTGGACATCTCTGTCCCATTGTACCATATAAATGAGCTTCCTAGAACCATGGCCAAAGGAAGGTTTGGCGGGTTCAAGACTAATTTCCCCATCCTTTCCTGAGTATTGGGGAGCCGGGGAAGGTTGCCGAGAATCCAGACTTTTCCGGAAAGTGATAGGGAACGGCAGGGTGGGACGATTTGGACACCCCACCAAGAACGTCCCTTTGTGTTGGGAAACCGAGGCAAAGGGGCTGCGAGGGGACCCTAAACGCCGGAAAACCCCCGGCAGGGGAAGGTGGAAAGTTGCAATTGAATGGACCGAAGCACATCGCCTGGAACGGTTCCTCCAATTGCCAGCGGCGACCCTCGCTCAATGGAGGCGCCCAAGATGGGAACCGGGAACAGGCCCCCTTCGCCCAGCGGAGGGTCCCTGGCGGGCTGGGGCCAGCAAAGCATCGTGGGTAGCGGCGGGGCCTTTTCAGGGGGCAGGGCTGTCGTGGGCGGGGCTCCCGGCCAGGCTGCTTGCGGCGGAGTCACTGGGAGAGGCGCTGTGGCACTCGGGTCTCCGGACCATGTCCGGGCGGAAAGCCGGGTGGCGGCGGGCGTGCTTGGTCAGGTGGTCGCTGCGCATGAAGCGCTTCTCGCAGAGCGGGCAGGCGAAGCGCTTCTCGCCGGTGTGGGTGCGCAGGTGGCGGGCCAGCTCGTCCGAACGGGCGAATCTCTTCTGGCAGGAGGGCCAACTGCACGGGAACGGTCGCTCGCCTGAAAAGCAGAGAGAAAAGCAAAGCGTGAATCGTGTTGTCATTCGCGGAGGGAACGTTAAGCTGAGGTCAGGGTGGATACAATTAATTCCTTATTTATTTATTTAAAACTTTTATTGATAAATGCAAGACTTGCAAACACAGACCAGAACATGAAACAAACTTATTCTACATAGATACATACACCTCATACATACATAGATACATACACCTTGCCAACAAAGGTCCGTACAGTGGTACCTCTGGTTACGTACTTAATTCGTTCCAGAGGTCCGTTCTTAACCTGAAACTGTTCTTAACCTGAAGCACCACTTTAGCTAATGGGGTCTTCTGCTGCTGCCGCGCCGCCAGGGCACGATTTCTGTTCTCATCCTGAAGCAAACCCAAGGTACTATTTCTGGGTTAGCGGAGTCTGTAACCTGAAGCGTATGTAATCCGAGGTACCACTGTATAGTTAAAGCTATGGTTTTCCCTGTAGTGATGTATGGAAGTGAGAGCTGGACCATCAAGAAGGCTGATCGCCGAAGAATTGATGCTTTTGAATTCTGGTGCTGGAGGAGACTCTGGAGAGTCCCAGGGACTGCAAGAAGATCAAACCTCTCCATTCTGAAGGAAATCAGCCCTGAGTGCTCACTGGAAGGACAGATCCTGAAGCTGAGGCTCCAAGACTTTGGCCACCTCAGGAGAAGAGAAGACTCCCTGGAAAAGACCCTGATGTTGGGAAAGATGGAGGGCGCAAGGAGAAGGGGATGACAGAGGACGAGATGGTGGGACAGTGTTCTCGAAGCTACCAGCATGAGTTTGACCAAACTGCGGGAGGCAGTGGAAGACAGGAGTGCCGGGCGTGCTCTGGTCCAGGGGGTCACGAAGAGGCAGGCACAACTAAACAACAACAACATACACCTCTCAACTTAAGATTACAAAAAAGAAAAAGAAAACAAACATACAAACTAAACATACAGACATAAATTTTGACTCTTGGTGGCTAACAGATTGAGGTTAAATCCTGACAAGACAGAAGGACTATTTTTGGGGGACAGGAGACAGGCGGTTGTGGGGGACTCCCTTGTCCTGAATGGGGTGACTGTGCCCCTGAAAGACCAGGTGCGCAGCCTGGGGGTCATTTTGGACTCACAGCTGTCCATGGAGGCGCAGGTCAGTTCTGTGTCCAGGGCAGCTCCATCTGGTACGCAGGATGAGACCCTCCCTGCCCGCAGACTGTCTTACCAGAGTGGTGCATGCTCTGGTTATCTCCCGCTTGGACTACTGCAATGCGCTGTCCGTGGTGCTACCTTTGAAGGTGACCCGGAAACTGCAACCAATCCAGAATACGGCAGCTAGACTGGTGACTGGGAGCGGCCACCGAGACCACATAACACTAGTCCTAAAAGACCTATATTGGCTCCCAATACGTTTCTGAGCACAATTCAAAAGTGTTGGGGCTGACCTTCAAGCCCTAAAAGGCCTCGGCCCAGTAGATTTCTGGAACGGATTAAGTTTGGCGCTTTTGTTTTTACTATTTATTTTGCATTTTTGTTTTTGAGGCCTTTTCGGTTAACTTGTTTTCGTGACTGTGCGGAACCCAGTTCAGCTACTGATGGATCAATTGTGTGGCTGAGGAAATGGATAAAAGCCCTCCATCCAAACATTGACTATCATCAGTGTGGGTAAGGGAAAAAAACCAGTTTTTACTTTTATCATCTACAATACTGTCTTATTTATTTTATAGTACGATACATTGATTACTGCTTTCATTTTATGGATCAATGGTCTCATTAGGTGGTAAAATTCATGTCAAATTGCTGTCTAAGGACACGGGTGGCGCTGCGGGTTAAACCACAGAGCCTAGAACTTGCTGATCAGAAGGTCGGCAGTTCGAATCCCCGCAATGACGGGGTGAGCTCTCGTTGCTCGGTCCCTGCTCCTGCCAACCTAGCAGTTCGAAAGCACCTCAAAGTGCAAGTAGATAAATAGGTACCGCTCTGGCGGGAAGGTAAACGGCATTTCCGTGCGCTGCTCTGGTTCACCAGAAGCGGCTTAGTCCTGCTGGCTGCATGACCCGGAAGCTGTATGCCAGCTCCCTCGGCCAGTAAAGCGAGATGAGCGCCGCAACCCCAGAGTCGGCCACGACTGGACCTAATGGTCAGGGGTTCCTTTACCTTTAAAAGTCTGGAATGGATTGATCCGTTTTGCATTCCTTTCTGTGGGAAAGCGCGCCTTGGTTTTGGAACGCTTCGCTTTTGGAAGGGAATTTCCAGAACGGATTAAGTTTGAGAACCAAGGGACCACACTGTAAACCGGTCCTTATTTGCGCCCTATGAGGCCTAGAACCTTGACTTAGGTTAACTGGGCTCTGCTGTGCCAAAGGAGCGTGCCGCAGCAGATGTCTTTGCAACCTAGCTCATGCCCATGAGAGTTCGCTGCCCTTAATCTCCTCGTGGGAGGAAAGCTAAGCCAGTCAGGCAGATGTCAGGATTGCACAAGCGAAGTCTGCATACCGTGGGGTTTTGTTTTCCCCCCTCTTCTCTCTCCTTTTGGAGCGTCTGTTTACCCAGATGCAGCCCTGCTGCTTCGACGCTTTGTTTTTCTCGACAAAGCTGGTGTGTGCCTTTGCAAGATGGGGACTTTAAAACACACCGTGAAACCACAGCTACCACCTCTCCATTCCAAGCTCATTCAGAGATTCGGAGCTCTCTTTCTCTGCGTATATGTGCCAGGAATTGGATTTGTGTATCAGGACACCTTGGGAGAAAGGCGATGGCAAACCTAGACAGCATCTTCTAAAGCAGAGACATCACCTTGCCAACAAAGGTCCGTATAGTAAAAGCTCTGGTTTCCCCAGCAGTGATGTATGGAAGTGAGAGCTGGACCATAAAGAAGGCTGATGGCCGAAGAATGGATGCTTTTGAGTTCTGGGGCTGGAGGAGACTCTTGAGAGTCCCATGGACTGCAAGAAGATCCAACCTCTCCATTCTGAAGGAAATCAGCCCTGAGTGCTCACTGGAAGGGCAGATCCTGAAGCTGAGGCTCCAAGACTTTGGCCACCTCAGGAGAAGAGAAGACTACCTGATGTTGGGAAAGATGGAGGGCACAAGGAGAAGGGGACGACAGAGGACGAGATGGTGGGACAGTGTTCTCGAAGCTACGAACATGAGTGTGACCAAACTGCGGGAGGCAGTGGAAGACAGGAGGGCCTGGCGTGCTCTGGTCCAGGGGGTCACCAAGAGGCGGACACCACTAAACGACTAAACAACAATCAGGACACTAAACCGATTCGGCGTTCCAAAGCAGCGAGTTCTTCGGGAAAATAAACAAACACCAGTTTACGTTCCGCCAAGGCGACAGGGAGGGGAAATCTGAGATTCTGCAATGGCGGTTCATCTTCATCTATCGGGCTTCCTGAGCAGGAGCAGTCTACCTGGAAAGCGAGGACTTCGGAATTCAGGAGCAGGGTGGGGTGGTGGGGTTTTGGTGTGCAAAAGTCCTTGCCGCTCTTCATTCCGGTTACGGTGAAGAGAGGGTTGCCTTTTGAGCTTCTGAATATCATCTTGGTGGGAAGGCGGCCTGGAATAAAGCCTCTTTCTTGATCAGATGGGAAAGTGTCTTGTGTTTGCTCATGTAATGTAACCCCCGGCTCTTTGTGTACCTAAAATGTAGCCTCTAGTCCACAGGCAAACTTATATTTGTTGCAGCATCTCCACCCCCCTTCCCCGCAGCCGTACAGCCCTCAGAATGTTGTCAACTGGGGAATGGGGCCCCAAGCAGAAAAAATGGATTTCCTGGTCCTTGCTCTCTCGGCCCAGGGTCCGAGGTCACCCAGTGAGTTTCCGGACGCAGCGGGGATTCGAACCCTCATCTCCCAGGTCCTAGCCCAGCGCTCTAACCAATAGACCAGACTGCCTTCTGCTGTGGAGCAGCTCTATAAATTAAGGAGGTCCATAAATATGGGGAAAGCAAAATTTCACTTATAGAGAAGAATCCGAAATAAGTCTCTGTGAAGCTTGCGGGTTTTTTTATTTATTCCGGGTTTCGTTTGGCGTTTTAATGCGTTGTAAACCGCTTTTGAGATTTGTTCTTTGTTAATATAAAGCGGTATAGAAATGAATAGCGATGATTATAGTAATAAGTCACATGGCCAAAACAAAGGCGTTGACATTCTGTTGTGGTGACAGTAACCTTTGTTTAAGATGCCATGTGGCTATTAGCTGCTATACAGTGGTACCTCGGGTTACATACGCTTCAGGTTACAGACTCCGCTAACCCAGAAATAGTACCTCGGGTTAAGAACTTTGCTTCAGGATGGGAACAGAAATTGTGCTCCGGCGGCGCGGCAGCAGCAGGAGGCCCCATTAGCTAAAGTGGTGCTTCAGGTTAAGAACAGTTTCGGGTTCAGAACGGACCTCCGGAACGAATTAAGTACTTAACCCAAGGTACCACTGTATCTGAGTTTTTTTAACTCAGCACATTGATGGGATGGTGCAAATGTCCACAATCCGAACCAGGGAGGTCACATACAGTGGTACCTCGGGTTAAGTACTTAATTCGTTCTGGAGGTCTGTTCTTAACCTGAAGCACCACTTTAGATAATGGGGCCTCCTGCTGCCGCCGGAGCCCGATTTCTGTTCTCATCCTGAAGCAAAGTTCTTAACCTGAAGCACTATTTCTGGGTTAGCGGAGTCTGTAACCTGAAGCGTATGTAACCTGAGGTACCACTGTACTTTTCTAGCAGCAAGCAGTTCCGCCCCTTTTAATACAAAATCAGAATTGGACACTTTGCCATTTTACCTCTCGCCCGCCTGCAAATTCCTGTAAAAGGCCAGGTTTTCGGTTGGTGAACCGATCTCCCAGAGAGTCAAATTCCAGGGCTGGCACAAGCGATCTTTGCCCGCTTCGTGCCCATCCCACTTCACCACAACCTTCCCACCCACTCTCTTAAGGTGTTTACTTTCTGATGGTTTTTGGGGGGGTGGGGGTGGGGGGTGTAAATGGTTGTGTTTGCCCAGCAGGTCTGGGTGGAGAGCCAAGAAACCAAGCCGCAGCCAAACCTCTCCCCAAATTGAAATTTCCACACAGCAGGTCCCTCCCACCCGCCCCCCCCTTCCCAAATCAGGCCACCCTAGGCCGGCCACACCCGCCGCCCCACATGGCAAGACATTTGCCAAACAAGAAGTGGGCGAGATTTGAAGCCGGGAAAAGATTTCCATAAGGTTTTCCTTCAAATTAGGGAGCAGGGACATGGGCGTAGCCAGGATTTTTCCTACGGCGGGGCGGGCTTTTGGTGGGGTGGGTGGAGGGGGGAGAAGCAGAACCTCAGATTTGTATTGATTAGCCCCCCCACCCCACCCACTTCCGCCCCTGTAAAGCAGAACCCGGCGCATCCTCCCGTCTTTGGCAAGCGAAAGCCCTACCGGATCAGTCAAAGAAACAAACACGCTTGTTTGCTTGTTCTCCGGCGGCCCAGGTAGACTGCGCCTGGCCCCGGAGGCTCGACCGAACCTGGGATTTTGGTCCTCAAGGGACATATCGATAGGATACGAGGCAGATCTAAACCCAAGCCGCCCACTCTGGAGGGTCTACGCATCCCACCCTCTGCGCTCTCCGGGCGCGCTTTCGGAACACGTGGGGCCGGGATCGCTCGCTCAGCCCACGCGTGGGGGGGTGTAAGGCGGCGGGGGGGCGCGCGGGCGGCACCTTGTAAGGGCGGGCACGAGAAAACGGCGCAGAGGTCTCTACCGCGACGTGGGTGGGCTGCGCAATCACCCGAGCCCCAAAGCCAGGAAATGCGTGCGTCGACGCCGCCCAGAACCAGCGAGCGAGGCGCGGTCTCCCCACGTGGGTGGAGGCCACGGGGGTGGGGCGGGGGAGGGAAAGCGAGGCGGGAACCGGCCCCGGAGGGGAGGGTGGCCTGGGGGTTCCCGGGGTGCCACCTTGAACGAAATATCGGGGGGCCCCCAGTAAACCATCATAATCCATCACATGGCGCGCCTTTGAATGCCTATCCACTTTGGGGGATATGTTATCGCGGGGGGGGAGGCCCCCTGGGGTGTAAGATGGAGGTGGGGGGGAGGAGAGAGAGAGACTGGCTCCAGGCTGGGGGGGGGGCGGCCCTTACCCGTGTGCGTCCGGAGATGCGCCTTCAGATGGGAAGATTTGCCGTAGATTTTTGCGCAGCCCTGGAACGGGCACCGGTGCCTTTTGGCCGCGCCGGAGAGGTTGCCTGCGCCGTCGGGGGTTCCTCCCAGGGCTTCCCCCGCCGCCTCCGGCGGGGCCGCGACGATGGGGCGCGCCCCGCGCTCCTCCTTGGCTCCGGCGGCCGGGTGTAAGAGGGCTCCGGTGGAGATGGAAACGAGGCACTCGGCGGCCAGGTAATCCAAGCCCGACATGATGGCACCGCCTTCCTCTCTCCCCCCAAAAAAGCCGTCCAGGCGGCTCCTCGCCTCCTCCTCGGATGGACAGGCTGCGCGCCTCCGCCGCCGCCGCCGCTCCGCCTCGCCCCTGGCGCAACGTGGAGAGACGGCAGGAGGGGAGGGACGCCGGCGACCGTCCCCGCCCAGGCGCGCTCTCGCGCTCGTGCACGCGCCAGGGGCGAGGGCAACTGAGGCTGCGACGGTTTGACCCTCCTACCCGGCCAGTCTCCACCCCTGGGTGCCGTCGGAGGGAGGAGCGCGCCGAGGGTGGAGCGCAAAGAAACCAGGCTGGGACGCGATGCCGGCGCGTCTCTCTTGGCGCAGGCTGGGGCGCAAGGCTGCAGACTGCGGCTGGGGAGTTTCTCCCGAGTTTGCCCCCGTGGGAGTTTCCGCCCCCCCCCCCAGCGATCTCCCCCCAAAAGCTCAGCAACGCTTTGTGAGATCTCTCCCCATGAAACTCAACAACTTCCGCCGCCCATCCATCAAAGAAAAGTCATTCTCCGCGCTCAAGAGAGCCACCTTGGCCCCGTGGGTGCCATGCCCTGGCGCCGAAATTAGTGGGTGCCCGGCCCCTTCTTCATCATCATCATCATTTATTATTTATACCCCGCCCATCTGGCTGGGCTTCCCCAGCCACTCTGGGCGGCTTCCAACAAAATATTAAAATACTGTAATACATCAAACATTAAAAGCTTCCCTGAACAGGGCTGCCTTCAGATGTCTTCTAAAAGTCTGGCATAGTGGTACCTCTCGTTACGTACTTAATTCGTTCCGGAGGTCCGTTCTTAACCTGAAACTGTTCTTAACCTGAGGCACCACTTTAGCTAATGGGGCCTCCTGCTGACAGAGCACGATTTCTGTTCTCATCCTGAAGCAAAGTTCTTAACCCGAGGTACTATTTCTGGGTTAGCGGAGTCCGTAACCTGAAGCGTCTGTAACCCGAGGTGCCACTGTAGTTGTTGACATCTGCTGGGAGGGCGTTCCACAGGGCGGGCGCCACCACCGAGAAGGCCCTCTGCCTGGTTCCCTGTAACTTGGCTTCTCACAGGGAGGGAACCGCCAGAAGGCCCTCGGGAGATGGACCCAGGTGTCCGGGCAGAACGATGGGGGTGGAAATGCTCCTTCAAATATACTGGACCGATGCCATTCATGGGGAGTTTTGTGGGTGCTCAGGCACCCAGGACACCTACGCAGGAGAGGATACCTCTATTAAATAGGACGTTCTTCAATCTATCAAAGATAGTTGCTTCTTTGACCAGGGATTGTAGAATTGTAAGGAACCTGCCGGGTCATCTAGTCCAACCCCCTGCAATGCAGGAATCTATTGCCCAACACAGGACTCGAACTCACAACCATGAGATCAGACCCTCCCAAGTGTCTATATTTTCCAGGGACAGTCCCAGATTTACAGAAGCCGTCCCGGTTTCTGATCTGATCCCGGAAGCTCCCGCTTTTCCTTAGGGCATCCATATTTTCAGCAAAGAAATGTTGGAGGGGATGGAATAGGATGTCCCTATTTTCACAGGAGAAATGTTGGAGGGGATGGAATAGGATGTCCCTATTTTCAGGGGAGAAACGTTGGAGGGGATGGAATA
>JAXCMG010000040.1:1763365-1807379 GCA_034642415.1 Podarcis siculus
CCCTCCAACGTTTCTCCCCTGAAAATAGGACGTCCCTATTTTCAGGGGAGAAACGTTGGAGGGGATGGAATAGAACGTCCCTCTTTTCAGGGGAGAAACGTTGGAGGGGATGGAATAAGACGTCCCTATTTTCAGGGGAGAAACGTTGGAGGGGATGGAATAGGACGTCCCTCTTTTCACGGGAGAACCGTTGGAGGGGATGGAATAGGACGTCCCTATTTTCAGGGGAGAAACGTTGGAGGGGATGGAATAGGACGTCCCTATTTTCAGGGGAGAAACGTTGGAGGGGATGGAATAGGATGTCCCTATTTTCAGGGGAGAAACGTTGGAGGGGATGGAATAAGACGTCCCTCTTTTCAGGGGAGAAACGTTGGAGGAGATGGAATAGGACGTCCCTCTTTTCAGGGGAGAAACGTTGGAGGGGATGGAATAGGACGTCCCTCTTTTCAGGGGAGAAACGTTGGAGGGGATGGAATAAGACGTCCCTCTTTTCAGGGGAGAACCGTTGGAGAGGATGGAATAGGACGTCCCTATTTTCACGGGAGAAACGTTGGAGGGGATGGAATAGGATGTCCCTATTTTCAGGGGAGAAACGTTGGAGGGGATGGAATAGGATGTCCCTATTTTCATAGGAGAAGTGGAGCTATTTTCCTACGAGATTACAAGCTACAGGGAACCAGGCAAGAAGGCCTTCTCGGTAGTGGCACCCACCCTGTGGAACGCCCTTCCATCAGATGTCAAACAGATATTATTATTATTATTATTATTATTATTATTACCTACCCATTTGACTGCATTGCCCCAGCCACTCTGGGCAGCTTCCAACACACACAGAAACACAATAAAAGCTTTAAAAAGCTCCTCTATACAGGACTGACTTCAGATGTCTTCTAAAGGCTATATAGTTACTCACAAACAAGATAAACAACTATTTGGTTTTTTAGAAGACATCCGAAGGCAGCCCTGTTCAGGCAAGTTTTTAATGGTTGCTGTTTTATTGTGCTTTTTAATATATTTTTGGGGAGCCGCCCAGAGTGGCTGGGGCAACCCAGCTAGATGGGCGGGGTATAAAATAAAATAAAATATTATTATTATTAGGCACTCCCAGGAGGGAATGCCTATTTTAAGTAGAGGTTTCCTTCTTGCCTTTTCTTGTATACAGCAGGGGATACTGCTTATTATTTAATTTATTTATTATTATAGTCATAGGCCCCCTCTCCTCTAAGGAGCTCCAGGTGGCCTTTTCAGTTCCTCCCAACCATTCAGACATTTCGTCCTCACAGAATGGGCGCCACCACCGAAAAGGCCCTCTGCCTGGTTCCCTGTAACCTCACTTCTCGCAGGGAGGGAACCGCCAGAAGGCCATCGGGAGATGGACCCAGGTGTCCGGGCTGGATGATGGGGGTGGAGACGCTCCTTCAGGGTTACTGGGCCTTTGAGGCCATTTAGGGCTTTCAAGGTCAGCACCAACACTTTGAATTGTGCTCAGAAACTTGCCGGAAGCCAGTGAAGAACTTTGAGGACCAGTGGTATATGGTCCCAGCGGCCATTCCCAGTCCGGCAGCTGCGATCTGGATTAGTTATACGCGACAATTGAATTCTGTATTTTATTTTCAGTCGTTTCCTGGTTGATGCTTTTTTTAAAAAAGCCCTCTGTGTCTGTGTTTTATTTTTCTACTTTCACATTTATTTTATTTAGTCATTTTTATTGTATTCTGTAGGTCAGAGACTTCCAAACCGTACGTCGCAACACGTTTGTTTGCCGGCTGCGGTTTGTAGGTGTGCCGTGCGAACATTGGAAAGGGGCTTGCTAGTAAAACCGGTTTGCTAGTAAAACTGAAATTTCTGCATCGCGAAATGATGCACGTCTGAAAAGTGTGTCACCAGCATGGAAAGTTTGGAAAGCTCTTCTGTACAGTGGTACCTTGGGTTAAGTACTTAATTCGTTCCGGAGGTCCGTACTTAACCTGAAACTGTTCTTAACCTGAAGCACCACTTTAGCTAATGGGGCCTCCTGCTGCCGCCGCGCCGCCGGAGCCCAATTTCTGTTCTCATCCTGAAGCAAAGTTCTTAACCTGAAGCACTATTTCTGGGTTAGCGGAGTGTGTAACCTGAAGCGTATGTAACCCGAGGTACCACTGTATGTGTTTATGCCAATAAATTTTTATTTTTATTTTTATTTAAGTTTAGAGCTATTCCGCTAGGCAGCCAGTCTCATTGAATTCGGAGGAGTATGTTTTTGAAGGCAACATTTTGGGGTTCGTGTCTCTGCTTACATTCCTATGCCCCCGCCAGCCCCCGCTCCCCAAAAGGAGTATCCCATTTCTGCACAGTTGCTCAGAGGCTAATAAAACAATAGTCCACCGTTTCAAAAAAAAAATAAATATGTACAGCTTAGAGATAATTATATACAAATGAGAATCCTAAAGGTACAGTTTATCTCAACGTCTTACAATTTTTAAAACCACATCCTTTCTCTGAAGAGTTCCAGAGGGCTGCTACTTTTTTCTTGCGAAGAATAGAATCGTAGAATTGTCGATTCCCCGAGCTGGAAGGGACCCTAAGGGTCATCTAGTCCAACCCCCCAGAATTCAGGAATATGCAGCCATCCCATATGAGGATCAAACCTTGGCATCAATGGCGCCCTGCTATAACCAGAGAAGCTCTCCAATTTCCCTCCGCTGAGGACCTTAAAAGACAGCCTCTATATCAGCAGCGGCCATGCAATTGCCCTGAGAGTTTCAGCTTACCGGTACATTCTTTTTTTTTAAGACGTCAAGATTCTAGTTCTCAAGCTCTGTATATAAAAGGGTCGTGGCCGAGACTGTACGAGGGAAGTCCAGCAGCTTTCGGGTGTGGATCCGGTGTCAGCTGTCAGTTACTTTTTTTCTCTCCAAAAAATTTATTGGTTTTCACAATATTATAAACAAACAAACACACAAGACAAACAAACATAAATCATAGCCTTATTGAAAATTACCGTTATTAACTTTGTTAAGTGACTTCCTCGCTTCCCCTTAGTTGAATTTCGTTGCATGTCCTTTTAACGGTTTTCCAAATCCCAATTTTTATGAAATTTAACTTAGACATTAACATCCTTAAATCTTCACCTTATATAATTAAACATATTAATTCATCACTTAACATAAACAAAATCCTAAGCCTATTAAGTATCCGCAAGCTGTTTCCGGTTATTTTAACTTAACAAATTTAACTAAATAATCATTAAATTTATTCCATTCTTCCTGAGTCAGCTGTCAGTTACATGGAGTAGGAAGAGGTGACATTCGGGTGACGTTGCCGCTTTTCGAGGTTGTGTCTCCCCGATCTTCCTCCCCGGAGCTGGGCCCATAGCTAGGTGAGCTTCCCTTTACTATCCCAGCCTCCCGAGAATCTCCCAGGCATAGGATGACAAAGGGAAAACCACAAAGCCTAGCGGTGGGGGTGCGGGAATCCTTGCGGGACAAGTCCCATCCTTCCAAAGGCCTTCGACACAATTGAGTGGAACGAGAGAGGGAGAGAGAGAGAAAGAAGGGGGGAAAGAGAGGTGTAAAAGAAAGAAGAACGTGTGGAGGAGAAGCGGAGGGGAAGATGATTCGGCGTCCTGCGAAAGTGGGAGGGGAAATGGGAAAGAAAAAAAATGAGGGCTAGAAACTTGAATATACCTAAACCATCAGCTCCTTGAGACAGGGGCTTTCAGCGCATGTTAAAGTTTGCCAGCACGTCTAATTTATTTTTATTTAGATTATTCATTATTATTATTTTTCTATCCCAGCCCTGACTCCTCCCCACAGCTTGTGGGGCTGCCGGGGAAGCCCAGGGCTATGGCTTCTTTAGCCCCGTGCACGCTCTCCCAGCTGGTGAGGTGGCACTAAAGAGGCTGCTGCCATAGCCGTGTGCCACCTCTCCAGCCGGGAGAGGGTGTGCGGGGCTATGGCAATACCCCCACCTCCCGCAAAAGCCCACAGGAGCCGCGCACCCTTTAAGGAGCGCGCGGCTCCTGTGGGCTTTTCCCTGAGGAGGGACTGACTGGCCGCGTCAGTCCCTTCTCCCTCCTGAGGAAAAGCCCACAAGAGCCACGCGGAGCTTGTGTGTGACTTTGGGGGCTTTTCCTGCCTGCCTCCCCCCTGCATTCGCTCCATGGGACGCACACACATTACCCCTTCATTTTTGGAGGGGAAAAAGTGCGTCCTATAGAGAGAAAAATATGGTAAATCAGGTTTTATCCAGTATGCATCTGAAGGCAGCCCTGTATCGGGAATTTTTAAACGTCTGGCATTTTATTACGTTTTTATATTCTGCTGGAAGCCACTCAGAGTGGCTGGGGAAACCCAGCCAGATGGGCGCGGGGTATTTTTTTAAATTTATTATTATTATTATTATTATTATTATTATTATTATTATTATTATTGCTATACCAACGGAGCACACATCCTTTCTCTTTGTTGAGTTCTGGATTGCAAACCTCGACAGGGTGTGGTCAGTTCCAGAAGACAACATCCAGACGCTTCAAGGTCTCACATCTCACCTCCCTGAGAAATTTCAAAGCTATTATGCATGCAAAAATTGCGAACTCTGCAGAATAAAACAAACCATGCAAAATAAGAGACGGTTTCACGTCCTTCGGGGAGACTCTAAAATCTCCTTGCTTGTTGTGACCATGAAAGTTGCAAATAAAACGGACAGTTTTGTCAAAGCCACTGCGCGAATTTACGGCAGGACGGCGCTTGGAATGCCGTCCCCGGTTTTTGTTCGCCTGGCCTGACAAACGGAGCGGATAAAAGCGTAGCCAGACTGTGGAACTCCCTGCCACAGGAGCCAGGGGTGGCCAACGATTTGGATGGCTTTCAGAGAGGACTGGGCAAATTCATGGAGGAGGAAAAGTATGGCGTGCCTCTGAATATAAGCTGCCGTAAGAGCGCCCCGCTTTTGAGACGAAAGCCACACTCTTTAAATCGTTACACTCAGGACTAGGAACGTGAAATAAAAAGCAGGCTCCGAGATTCTCAGGAAGCTTACTGCCACGCTCATTTGACGGTCACCTCCATGGGATACAGTTAAAGCCCTTGGTTTCCCCCCAAAAAGGAAGGAAATAAGCAACTATCTGACTTTTAGAAGACATCTGTTTAGGGATGTTTTCAGTGTTTGATATTTTATCCCCTTTTTATTGTTGCTGTTGGTATTCTGTTGGGAGCCACCCAGGGAGGCTGGGGGAACCCAGCTGGATGGGCGGGGATATAAATATATTATTATTATTATTATTATTATTATTATTATTATTATTATTATTAATTGGTTCCCAGCACCCTTAGCAAACTACACTTAACAGGATTCTGGTCGAGGGTCGTGGTGCCACGCGCTTTGAACATACGGCGTGGATGCCACCAGCTCGGGACCCACCCAGTGACCCCGTCCGCGGCAAAACGCTCGCCGTAGAATTATAGAATTATAGCTGGGACCCTCAAAGGTCCTCTAGACCAACCCCCGCCTCTTGGCTGAAGCAGCCGAGACCACCCAACCTCTGCTTAAAAAACTTCCAAGGAGGCTCTTGTAAACAAGATCTGCCCGCTTCCTTGATACCAAAGGGGTCTTCTCCAGTCTCGGCTGCCTTACCAACACCGCTTTTGGGGGTGACTCCTTTCCGCCGGCGGCTGGGCTCCCCGTCCCGAGGAAGCTCAGTGACCCTCGCCTCATCCTCTTCTTCTTCTTTCCAGATGATGGAACCGGTGGTCCGCCAGGCGTCCGTTTTATACTGTCGCCATTCATATGACCAGCACGTGAAAAGCCCGAGTCGGACAGGGCTTGGAAGTGGGAACCGAAAATCGACTTAAGAGGACTTAATTGCGGCGGGGCGGGGGGCTCCTTGCTGATGCCGGATCCCATGACCAGGCTAAAAGGGGTCTCATGACTGCCTTATACCAGACCTAACTTCTCAATGGGCCTATTCTTCTCCTCCGTGACCTTCCGCTCAGCTGGGCAACTTATCCATCCAGCGAGGGCCGTTGATCCTCTTAGAACAGGAACACAGGGACCTGAATACCACCACCCCCGGGTGCTTTTGGATTCCCAGCTCCCAAAAGCGCTGGTCAGCATGCCCAGTGGTCAGAGATAATGTGTGTGTGTGTGTTTTGAGGTCCACAACTTGTGGAGGGTTGCAAGTTCTCCCTGACCTTGCTATACATTCGCAGGGAAACCTAAATGTTCGTTTACGAAGCTATTGTTCTACCAACCTTACTGTATGCTTGTGGACCACTTATAAATGCCATCTCCAACTCAAAAGATTCCATCAATGGGGTCTCCGAAAACTTTTACACATCACCTGGGAAGACAGGCGAACTAATGCCAGTGTACTGGAAGAAGCAAAGATCACCAGTGTCAAAGCGATGATTATTCAACATCAACTTCGTTGGACTGGTCATGTTGTGCGGGTGCCTGATTATCGTCTTCCAAAGCAACTCCTCTATTCCGAACTTAAAAATGGAAAGCGTAATGCTGGTGGTCAACAAAAGAGGTTCAAAGACTCTCGCAAGGCAAATGTAAAAAAAAAAATGTAGTATAAACACTGACAACTGGGAAACACTGGCCTGCGAGCGCTCCAGTTGGAGAACAGCCTTGACCAAAGGTGTCGTGGTCTTTGAAGACACTCGAACTCAGGACGCAAGGGAGAAACGTGCTAAGAGGAAGGCACGCTTGGCAAACCCTCACTGGGATCAACTCCCGCCCGGAAACCAATGTCCCCACTGTGGAAGGACGTGTGGGTCCAGAATTGGCCTCCACAGTCCCTTACGGACTCACCGTTAAAACCGTGTTTATGGGAGACAATCTTATTCGGCTACGAGGGATCGCCAAAGAAGCAGCAGCTATATACTGCTAGGTCTTTGGCCGGCCATTTCTTAAGCCACAGAACAGAGTAGCCTGAGGCAGGGAGTTCCACCGGTTCACTGCTACGCACAAAGGCTGGCTTGGTTTTGGCCAACCCTCGAATCCATACCCTTCCAACATTTCTCCAATGAAAATAGGGGTGTCTTATTGCATCATCATTTTAATAATTATACCCTGCCCATCCAATTGGATTGCCCCAACCACTCTGGACGACTTCCAACATATATTTTTGTTGTTGAGTCGTTTAGTCGTGCCCGCCTCTTCGTGACCCCCTGGACCAGAGCACGCCAGGCCCTCCTGTCTTCCACTGCCTCCCGCAGTTTGGTCAAACTCATGCTGGTCGCTTGAAGAACACTGTCCCACCATCTCGTCCTCTGTCGTCCCCTTCTCCTTGCGCCCTCCATCTTTCCCAACATCAGGGTCTTTTCCAGGGAGTCTTCTCTTCTCCTGAGGTGGCCAAAGTCTTGGAGCCTCAGCTTCAGGATCTGTCCTTCCAGTGAGCACTCAGGGCTGATTTCCTTCCGAATGGACTTCCAACATATATAAGTTCATCAAGCAAACAAACAGCTTCACTGGAAAGGGCTGCCTTCAGATGTCTTCTAAAGGCTGTATAGTTACTTATCTCCTTGGCTCGCCAGCCCGCAACATTTCTGCGATGAAAAAGGGGGCTGATGGTTTAGGCATGCAGTGGTACCTCGGGTTAAGTACTTAATTCGTTCCGGAGGTCCGTTCTTAACCTGAAACTGTTCTTAACCTGAAGCAACACTTTAGCTAATGGGGCCTCCTGCTGCCACCATGTGATTTCTGTTCTCATCCTGAAGCAAAGTTCTTAACCTATTTCTGGGTTAGCGGAGTCTGTAACCTGAAGCGTCTGTAACCCGAGGTACCACTGTATTCAATTATGGCGAAGTTATCCACAGCCCTGTTTTTTTAAATGAGCTTCTCCAAAGGGACAGAACGATGGCACCCCTGGGGTTTCCTGCCATGTGAAAGCTATTTTTACATTTATATGTTGGAAGCTTTTAGAAGGCACCTTCCTATTTAGGGAAGTTTTTAAATATCTGATGTTTTATTATATTTTTAATATTCTGTTGGGAGCTGCTCAGAGCGGCTGGGGCTAACCAGTCATATGGGCAGAGTAAAAAGGTAAAAGTAAAGGGACCCCTGACCGTTAGGTCCAGTCGTGACCAACTCTGGGGTTGCGGTGCTCATCTCGCTTTACTGGCTGAGGGAGCCGGCGTACAGCTTCCGGGTCATGTGGCCAGCAGGACTAAGCTGCTTCTGGCGAACCAGAGCAGCGCATGGAAACATGTTTACCTTCCCACCAGAGCAGTACCTATTTATCTACTTGCACTTTGATGTGTTTTCGGATTGCTAGGTTGGCAGGAGCAGGGACCGAGCAACGGGAGCTCACCCCATCATTGCGGGGAGTCGAACCACTGACCTTCCGATCGGCAAGCCCTAGGCTCTGTGCACCACCCGTGTCCCATATATGGGCAGAGTACAAACAAATAATTTATTATTATTATTAGGAAAGCCAGCACCCCCCACTATTACTCAGCCCTCTCCAATTTCCTGCAAACTTCAGACGCACACCAGATCCCCTCCTGCCTCTCTCTCCACCAGGAAGTTGACAGCTCTTAAGAGGAGATAGAGAGAGACAGATATATATTTGGCGCAAACAAACAGTTTTCTCTCATGGGATTAAGTCCGCCCCAAGCTGTTCCAGCCGCTTTGCTAATCGGAGGCTGCTGGGGACAACCACGTGCCACAGAAGGGGAGGACCGACTCGCAAAATTGGCCTCCTCCTCCGGTCAGATTTTGCAGGGGCGGTTTTGAAAATAAATCTAGGCTTATTGAGGGGTGCTGGAAAATGGCCGTGCCCCTCCCCCCCATCCCTCTCTTCCTTCTCCCCATCGATCATGCTTTTTAACATCTATATGAAGCCGCTGGGAGAGATTATCAGGAGGTTTGGGCTGGTTGTCCATCAATATGCGGATGATACCCAGCTCTACCTCTCTTTCAAATCAGAACCAGTGAAGGCGGTGAAGGTCCTGTGTGAGTGTCTGGAGGCAGCTGGAGGATGGATGGCGGCTAACGGATTGAGGTTGAATCCTGACAAGACAGAAGGACTGTTTTCTGAGGACAGGGTGTGGGTGAGTGTGGGGGACTCCCTGGTCCTGAATGGGGTGACTGTGCCCCCGAAGGACCAGGTGCGCAGCCTGGGAGTCATTTTGGACTCACAGCTGTCCATGGAGGTGCAGGTCAGTTCTGTGTCCAGGGCAGCTCCATCTGGTACGCAGGATGAGACCCTCCCTGCCCGCAGACTGTCTGGCCAGAGTGGTGCATGCTCTGGTTATCTCCCGCTTGGACTACTGCCATGCGCTCTCCGTGGGGTTCACTTTGAAGGTGACGCAGAAACTGCAACTAATCTAGAATGCGGCAGCCAGACTGGGGACTGGGGGCGGCCGCCAAGACCACATAACACCGGTCTTGAAAGACCTACATTGGCTCCCAGTGCATTTCCGAGCATAATTCAAAGTGTTGGTGTTGACCTTTAGAGCCCTAAATGGCCCAGTATCCCTGAAGGAGCATCTCCACCACATCGTCCAGCCCAGACACTGAGGTCCAGCTCCAAGGGCCTTCTGGCGGTTCCCTCCCTGCGAGAAGTGAGGTTACAAGGAACCTGGCAGAGGGCCTTCTTGGTGGTGGCGCCCTCCCTTCAGATGTCAAGGAAATAAACAACTATCTGGCTTTTAGAAGACATCTGAAGGCAGCCCTGTTTAGGAAAGTTTTTAATGGTTGACGTTTTAATATGTATTTGTATATGCTGGAAGCCACAGATATTGCCTGGGGAAACCCAGCCAGATGGACAGAGTACAAAGAATAAAATTATCATTATTAACTGTGTACCGCACAAGTTGTTCTCCGGCAGGTGAGTTTCTTAGCAACATCTCCTTGCAAGCGACTCTCCTGGACCCAATCCATCGCAGAAGATGTAGCGAAGAGTGTTTCGAGATGGTGCAGATCTTAAAGGGGAGAGGAATATGGATTTTTTTCTGGGTACCCCAACACACCCAGTTCCGGCCGTACCCCTGAACCCCGCAAGACACACTCAACAACATTTCTCGTGAGACAAATCTGGGTCTTCCAAACTTTTATTCCTCTTTGTTTCAAAAACGAACGGGTGGGAGGCTTTCCCCAAACTCCCTCTCCTCCCCCCCCAAAAAAACACACACGAAAAAAATTCCCTGCTTGGAATTAAGTGAATTCTGGCTCAAAGACATAGGGGTATCTGGATACGGCAGGGATATTCAAACAATAGGATCCGGGAGTTTGTGGACGGAACAGGCAAGCTGTCTCTCTGACTCCCGCCAACCCGCTTAATCCTGGCCTGCGTAGATCAGACAGGTTGTACTCCACAACCAGGGCGTCCTGGCGAAAACTCGATCCGCCGCAGCGCAGGAGAATCTGTAACGGAGGACCTCCGGCCTCTAGGTGGCGCTGTGCGACGGGTGGTGGAGGCAGAGCGGACCGCTTTGGCCGTCATGCATTTTGGCGCCCCACCCCACCCTGTGTCCTTGGGGCAGAGCCAGGGTTATCCCGCCCCACCTTCCCCCTTCCCCCAAGGCTTATTGCTATCTCTGGGACGCGCCGAGAGTTACGAAAAGAAGGATCCGAGAAAATGGGATGTCGTGGTGGCAGCGTAGTCTCGATGGAGGCGTCGGCGACGTATTTTTTGTAAAAAAAAGGACAGCGATGTGCGGAAACGGCTAGTCTGCTGGCGCAGAGAGGGGCAGCTCGGCGCGTTGCCGGGGCGGGAGGCGTCGGCGTCAGAGATGGGCGAACGAGTGGCTCCCGGTGTCGGAGGAAATGCCCCCGAGAGAGACGCGAGACTGGCGCCCCTCTGTAACGGAGGACTCCTCTCCCGCTTTGGTGGGCAGGGGACTGGCGCCCGTAACAGCGCCCTAAAGCCGCGAGCCCCTCGCCATCCTCCGAACCGAGGTGCGTGCGGCCGCGGCTGGAGGAGAGGGCGAGCAACGAGACGGGCGGTTGTCAGTTGTTCTGGCTGGCCAGGTCGTGCGAAATGAACTTGCGCAGCCGCTCCAGGTACTGGCTGTACAGTTCGATGTCGTTGTGGCCGGCGCCCTCGACCCACAGCGGCTCGACGGCCTTCGGGCAGCGCTCGTATAGAGCCAAGCCGTGGGAGAAGTCAATGACCTCGTCCTCCGTGCCGTGGATGAAGAGGACCGGGGAGGTGATCCGAGAGACTTTGTCGATGCTGCGGAAGAGGAAAAGAACATGACTTATTGGCCTGGTTCGTCCCGTAACATTAACCATGGTGGGGTTTTTGTGAACCATGGTTATTTAAACCATGGTGGGGAATATATTTTTTGAACCATGGTTATTTAAATAACCATAGTTATTTAAACCATGGTGGGTTATTTTAAACCGTGGCTTTTTAAAAACAACCACCACCATGGTTTTTAAACCATATGGTTTTTAAAAACCATGCCTTTTAAAAACGACAAGAACCATGGTTTTTAAACCATATGGTTTTTTTTAAACCATGGCTTTTAAAAACAACAACAACCATGGTTTTTAAACCATGGCTTTTTAAACCATAGGTGTTTTTTTAAAAAAACATGGATTTTAAAACCATAGTTTTTTTTAACTGAGTTCCGGATGAAACAAGGCCCTGATTCTTACTATTTTTTAAATCTTCCCCCCTACAAACCTGCCCAGGTTTTGTGATCTTCAGAGGAGGCCACTGAAACTCCCGTCAGCTACACAGGCAAACTTGGTGAGATTGCTGGACAGGGCCTTCTCGGTGTTGGCTGCTCCCAGACTTTGCAACTCCCTCCCTAGAGAAGCCAGACTGGCTCCCTCCTTGTCCTTCCACCAAGCAGGCTTTTGGGTACTAGCTCCTTTTAAAGAGTGCTCTTTTTACTATTCCTATTTCAACACATCTGTTTTTCATGTTTTTAAAAATTCTATTAAAGTTTAATGACTTTTTAACCATTTTCAGGACACGGGTGGCGCTGTGAGTTGAACCACAGAGCCTAGGACTTGCCGATCAGAAGGTCGGTGGTTCGAATTCCCAAGACGGGGTGAGCTCCCGTTGCTCGGTCCCTGCTCCTGCCAACCTAGCAGTTCGAAAGCACGTCCAAGTGCAAGTAGATAAATAGGTACCACTCCGGCGGGAAGGTAAACGGTGTTTCCATGCGCTGCTCTGGTTCGCCAGAAGCGGCTCAGTCATGCTGGCCACATGACCCGGAAGCTGTATGCTGGCTTCCTCGGCCAGTAAAGCCAGATGAGCGCCGCAACCCCAGAGTCGGCCATGACTGGACCTAACGTTCCTTTACCTTTAACCATTTTCTTTCTTTTTTTTCATTTTTTTTGTTTTCACAACATTATAAACAAACAAACACATAAGACAAACAAACATAAATCATAGCCTTATTGAAAATTACACTTTTTAACATTATTAAGTGACTTCCTCGCTTCCCCTTTGTTGAATTTCATTGCATATCCTTTTAACGGTTTTCCAAATCACAATTCTTACAAAATTTAACTTAAACATTAACATCCTTAGATCTTCACATTATGAAGTTAAACATATTAATTCATCCCTTAACATAAATAAAATCCTAAGCCAATTAAGTATCTGCAAGCTGTTTTCAGTTAATTTAACTTAACAAATTTATACCTTATTTTGCTCTCTAATACTCACTTTTCCCCTCCTAAAAAGTAAGGGGAAATGTGTGTGCGTCTTACGGAGCGAATGCAGGCTGCGCAGCTATCCCAGAAGCCAGAACAGCAAGAGGGATTTCTGCTTTCGCTGCGCAGCGATCCCTCTTGCTCTTCTGGCTTCTGAGATTCAGAATATTATTTTTCTTGTTTTCCTCCTCCAAAAACTAGGTGCGTCTTGTGGTCTGGTGCATCTTAGAGAGCGAAAAATACGGTAGACATTAAATTTAACCCACTCTTCCTGATACTCCTCCTCCTTCTGGTCGTGGACATACCTTTAACCATTTTCAACCTAGCGCTGTTGTTCTAATTTGATTCATCTTGGTCGGGACTGCGAGGGTGATGTCCGGCGACGGACAGGCCCCCTTGGCCCCGCCCACCTTCCACATTTGGCAGCAGAGGGAACCCCCCAACCCAAAATGCCAGACACAGACCCACTCGGCAGCCTTACTTGGGGAAAGCGTCGAAACAGTAGGTCTTCTTGGTTTCCGGGAAGGCGACGCGCATCCCCGAAGTGAGCGGCGAGTGCAGGATCACGGCCGCACACTCATAGCGAGAGGCCAGATCGACAGTGGGCACCGTCCCGATGCTCTGTCCGTACAAGATGATGTTCTCGGGACTGATCCCGTATCTACAAGGTAGGCAGGGAAGGAGGGAGAGAGAGAGAGCAAAACCAACTTCAGTTTCAACAATAATAATTATTGAACACACTCATGAATGGGGTGGCTGTGCCCCCGAAGGACCAGGTGCGCAGCCTGGGGGTCATTTTGGACTCACCGCTGTCCATGGAGGCACAGGTCAATTCTGTGTCCAGGGCAGCTCCATCTGGTACGCAGGATGAGACCCTCACTGCCCACAGACTGTCTCGCCAGAGTGATACATGCTCTGGTTATCTCCCGCTTGGACTACTGCCATGCGCTGTCCGTGGTGCTACCTTTGAAGGTGACCCGGAAACTGCAACTAATCCAGAATGCAGCAGCTAGACTGGTGACTGGGGGCGGCCGCCGAGACCACATAACACCGGTCCTGAAAGACCTACATTGGCTCCCAGGACGTTTCCGAGCACAATTCAAAGTGTTGGTGCTAACCTTGAAAGCCCTAAATGGCCCAGTAGACCTGAAGGAGCGTCTCCACCCCCATCGTTCTGCCCGGACACTGAGGTCCAGCTCTGAGGGCCTTCTGGCGGTTCCCTCCCTGCGAGAAGTGAAATTACAGGGAACCACACAGAGGGCCTTCTCGGTGGTGGCACACGCCCTCTGGAAAGCCCTCCCTTCAGATGCCAAGGAGATAAAGAACTCCAGAACTTTAAGAAGACATCTTAAGGTAACCCTGCATCTGGAGATTTTTAACGTTTGGTGTTTTAACATACGCTGTAAGCCACCAGATGGACAGGGTATAATAATAATATACAGAAACATAAAAAAACATCAAAACATTAAAAGCTTCCCTAAACAGGGCTGCCTTCAGATGTCTTCTAAAAGATCATTGTTTATTTCCTTGACATCTGATGGGAAATGCTGTTTACCTTCCCGCCGGAGTGGTACCTATTTATCTACTTGCACTGGCGTGCTTTCGAACTGCTAGGTTGGCAGGAGCAGGGACCGAGCAACGGGAGCTCACCCCATCATTGCGGGGAATCGAACCGCCGACCTTCTCATCGGCAAGCCCTAGGCTCCGTGGTTTAGACCACTGAAGAATGGCGAGCGAACAACTGACTTAAAGAGGGCACCCTCGCTCCCACGCTCACCGGGTGCGCAGCGCTTGCCAGGCAGCGTCGACGTCGGCGTACAGATTCTTCTCGGAGGGCTTCCCCGTGCTGACGCCGTACCCGGAGTAGTCATAGGAGAAGATGTTGCAACTGATGCGGGTGCCAAGGCTGATGTAGAAGCTGCACATTTGACCCAGGTCCACAGCGTTGCCGTGTGAAAACAGGACCGTGAACCTGCAAGGGAAGGAGAGATGGAAGGGAATGTCTTTCATGTGCACAGCCGGATTTCGTTTTGATGAGGCCCTCAGCTCCTGGAGGTCATGGGGCCCTTTCTATGTCCAGCTGTCCTTTGTCAACAACAAATGGTCGCTGTTTTTTGTTGTTGAATATATGCTACGTGGCCATTGATGGACCTAATCGGTATCTCAAGCCATTTGCGCATGTTGCCCTGCAACCAGTCCATGCAGAATGTAGGCACCCCATATATAGAAAGGAGCAAACCAGGGATATTTTAGGGAGCAGGCTAGCAGGCCGGGCCCATGACTTACATCAAATAAAAGGACACATTCTACTCATGTAAAAACACGCTGATTCCTGGATCACCGGCGGGCTGGATTTAGAAGGCGATTGGGCCGAATCCGGCCCCCGGGCCTTAGTTTGCCTACCCATGCAATAGAATATAGTTTAAAAACAAAACAAACAAACCTGCAACTTTTGCACGTTCTTCCCCCCTTTCTATCTTTCTCTTTTACTCTTGTTTCCCACATCCATTTCTTTTTGTGTAGCCCTTTCTCTCATCGCATTACTCCTTTACGAATGAAAACCTTTCGATGAAATTACATTTTCTCGAAACCAGTGTATTCCAAATTCTTCACCAACTTCCCTGCACCCAATGTCGATGTTCCCCATCCCTTTGCTAACATAAAAGACCGGCCTACCTTACAGGGCTGTTGAGAGCATTGGGTTCCGAACACTCTGAATATTCTGGAAGTGGTGTGGGGTTGCTTCAATCGTGAAAAAGACTCCTCTTTCTCCCCCCTGCCCCCCAGCTTGCAAAAAAAGGCTTAACAGTTTCAATCAATCAATCATTGGGCTCAAAGACCAGGCAGCAGAATTAACAGCAGCAACATATACTAAGTCAGCCAAGGGAGGGCAGGGGAGCAGCTGCCCCCCAGATCCTCAAAAATTAATGAAAAGTGTTAAAAAAATACTCAATTAACTGAGGTTCTGCCTCCCCAGCAGAAGCATCCTCTTTTTTGGGGGGGATTTTACCCATGATCTCCCACAAGAAGCTCAACAACTTTTTTTGGGGGGCCCCACCAAAATTCCTGGCACGGCCGCAGTAGGCGAAACGGAAAGCTCCCTATAAACTCATTTCCGTTCTAAAGATAGCATTTCCTTCCACTAAAAATCTATGTCCCAGAGTTTAAAATCGGCAGCTGTCCATCGACCATCACAGCTCGTCTTGTGGAACCCCATAAAACAGAGTTATTTCGCGGCAGGCCTGGTGATATTCAGGTCTTTTGCCAGCAAGGAGGTCTCTTATTTTTAACAGTTTGCAGCAAACCGGATGAACGGATCCTGGTATCCGTTGCAAAGAGGACAGGAAATTCCAAACCGGGGAAACGCCCTCATCCAGGAAACAGCTGTGGCGCTAACATCTGTCTTGTTGCTCCTTCCTGGCCACCGCCCTCCCTTCTTCTCCCCAGCAGGCAGTCCGTGGCCGAGCCGGCAAAATCTCCGCTGAGAACCAGGTTACAGCAAACCCCCCATACGGCAACTGCCTCCCTTCTGCGGCTCCCAACAGAATATTAAAAACACGATCAAACATTAAAAACTTCCCTAAACAGGGCTGCCTTCAGATGTCTTCTGAAAGTCAGAAAGCTGTTTATTTCCTTGACATCTGATGGGAGGGCGCCACCACCAAGAAGGCCCTCTGCCTGGTTCCCTGTAACCTCACTAGGTCAGGCGGAAAGGCAGTGACGGGCCCAAAGGCACCCCCAGTGAGCTTCAGGGCCAAGGGGAGATTTGAACCCGGGTCTCTCAGTTCCCAGTAAGTCACTCTAACCCCTAAACCATACTGGCTCTCTGATTTTCCCACCAGCCACTTTGGGCGGCCTCCAGTAAGTATAAAAACAGAATAGAACTTCAAACATTAAAAGCTTCCCTAAACAGGGCTGCCTTCAGATGTCTTCTGAAAGTCAGGTAGTTGTTTATTTCCTTGACATCTGATGGGAGGGCGCCACCACCGAGAAGGCCCTCTGCCTGGTTCCCTGTAACCTCGCTTCTCGCAGGGAGGGAGCTGCCAGAAGACCACCGGGGGGGGGGCAGGAAAAAATAGAGGGGGACATAGAGGGCCTTCTCAGTGGTGGCGCCCACCCTGTGGAACGCCCTGCGTTGTCTGTTTCGCAATGAAGATAATAACAACAGCAGAAAGACGGAAAGGTAGCAAACAAATTACCGTATTTTTTGCTCTATAAGACTCCCTTTTTCCCTCCTAAAAAGTAAGGGGAAATGTGTGTGCATCTTATGGAGCGAATGCAGGCTGCGCAGCTATCCCTGAAGCCAGAACAGCAAGAGGAATTGCTGCTTTCGCTGTGCAGCGATCCCTCTTGCTGTTCTGGCTTCTGAGATTCAGAATATTATTTTTCTTGTTTTCCTCCTCCAAAAACTAGGTGCGTCTTGTGGTCTGGTGCGTCTTATAGAGCGGAAAATACGGTAAAAGCGAAACAGGGTGGAATAAACGCAGCCCAAAACCGTCTCACCTGGCGCCAGGTACGCATCGGACGTACATGCACCCCACGCGATTTCCCCGGCTGCTCTTGGTCAGGAAGACCTCGATGGTGTCCAGTTCCCGCTGGGCGTACTGGAAATCGGCTCTGTCCCCCAGGTGGAGCTTCCAGCGGGTCATGGCTCCTCCTCGGGGGGAGGCGCTTCCGGGCCCCCCCGCAACGGGATCCGGTTCGGGGACGATGGTGTACGTCGGCTCGGGGGGCAGGAAGGCCAGTTTGGCGGCGATGCGCCCAGGGCAAGGCGGGCAACAGAAAAGGCAGCAGAGTTCGCTGACCGTCAGGCCGTTCATGGTGGCCAGAGGGGCAGGAATACGGTTTTTTGGGGGAGGGGGGACACCCGCAGAAGTTCCGGGCCAGAGGAAAGCCGAGGGCGCTTAGTGAAATGTTTTAGTCTCCCGCCGGATAGAAGCCTTTATGACATGCCCACTCCGAAGAACTATGAGAGAGTTCTCCCGCATTCCGGCGTACAACGGCTGCGTTCCAAAGTCTTCCGGCTGAATGTCCGTTTCCGTTTGCAGAGTCCTAAAAATAAAAAGAGATAGTGGATTAAATTTAATGATTATCTAGTTAAATTTGTTAAGTTAAATTGCCGCATTTTTCGCTTTATAAGATGCACCAGACCACAAGACGCACCTAGTTTTTGGAGGAGGAAAACAAGAAAAAAAATATTCTGAATCTCAGAAGCCAGAACAGCAAGAGGGATCGCTGCGCAGCGAAAGCAGCAATCCCTCTTGCTGTTCTGGCTTCTGGGATAGCTGCGCAGCCTGCATTCGCTCCATAAGACGCACACACATTTCCCCTTACTTTTTAGGAGGGGAAAAGAGAGTCTTATAGAGCAAAAAATACGGTAACTGAAAACAGCTTGCAGATACTTAATTGGCTTAGGATTTTATTTATGTGAAGTGACGAGTTAATATGTTTAATTCCATAAGGTGAAGATTTAAGGATGTTAATGTTTAAGTTAAATTTTTATAAGAACTGTGATTTGGGAAACCGTTAAAAGGATATGCAATGAAATTCAACCAAGTGGAACCGAGGAAGTCACTTAACACAGTTAGTAAGTGTAATTTTCGCTACCACAGCAGCAAGAATTCTTTTTGCAAAGTATTGGAAGACTCAAGATTTACCTACGCTGGAGGAGTGGCAGACGCAGTTGATGGACTACATGGAACTGGCGGAAATGACTGGCAGAATCCGAGATCTGGGCGAAGAAACAATGGAAGAGGACTGGAAAAAATTTAAGGACTATTTGCAAAAATATTATAAGTTGTATGAATGTTAAGAAATACGCACGATTAGGAAATTTTTGCTCTAGCAACTTGATTAGGTAAACCGAAAATTAAGACAAGGAAAAAAAGAGGTGGTATTATGAATTAACTTTATTATGTTAACTTTAAATGTACAAAGTTTGAGATATGAGATTGTGAATTTGGAAACATAATAACTGAAAGTTACAGTAAGTTAAGAAACAAGGTAACAAATTGCTGAAACTTTTATTGCAAAGAACGCAGAGTCTGGAGGTGTGGGGAAGTCCATTTGGAACATTGGAATAACTATTGAAAACCAGATTGAAATAACCCTTTTCTTTTCTTTCTTTTTTAATATTCATTCTGTATTTGTCTCTTGTAATCTCTTATTGTCATTTTGTGCTTATGAATTTAAGAAAAGAAACTCAATAAAAAATATTTTTTTTAAAAAAAGTAAGTGTAATTTTCAATAAGGCTATGATTTATGTTTGTTTGTCTTGTGTGTTTGTTTGTTTATAATATTGTGAAAACCAATACAAAAAAAAAAGTGAGAGAGAAAGAAAAAAAGGGGGAACGGAAGGAAAGGAGCGTTATAAACAACCACAGGGACTCCATCATTTTAACGGGGTACGGATTTCCCACTGCATTGCAAAGGGTTGGACTGGACCAGGGGTCAGCAGACTTTTTTAGCAGGGGGCCGGTCCACTGTCCCGCAGACCTTCTGGGGGGCCACACTATATTTTTTTTGGGGGGGGGAATAACAAATTAAAAAACGAAATCCTATGCCCCACAAAGAACCCAGAGATGCATTAGAAATAAAAGCACACATTCTACTTGTATAAAAACACCAGGCAGGCCCCACAAATAACCCAGAGGTGCATTTTAAATAAAAGGGTTTTCGATTCATTTGTTTCTATGAATGCGGAACCCGGTCAAACTACTGATGGATTGATTGTGTGACTGCGGAAATGGATAAAAGCCCCCCCCCCCATCCAAACAATGACTGTCATCAGTGCAGGTAAAGGGGGGGGGGTAAATAATTTTAATTTTTACCATCTACAATACTGTCTTATTTATTTTATAGTACAGTACATTGTTTATTGCTTTCATTTTATGGATCAGTGGTCCCGTTAGATAGTAAAATCCATGTTCAATTGCTGTTTTAAAAAGTCTGGAACGGATTAATCCCTTTCGCATTACTTTCTATGGGGAAGCACGCCTTGGTTTTGGAACGCTTTGGTTTTGGAACAGATTAAGTTTTAGAACTTTCTTCTTCTTTAGTGATCCCTCCTAGCCGAGTAAGATTGTCTTCCATAAACACGGTTTTAACAATGAGTCCGTAAGTGACGGTGGAGGCCAATTCTGGATCCACACATCCTTCCACAGTGGGGACATTGGTTTCCGGGCGGGAAACCAAATCTTTGAGAACCAATGTACCACTGTATATAGATATATTCACAGACATTTTCCGCAGTCCAGGGCAGTGTCAGCCAAGTCGACTCCCTTAACTACAAATTCCAAATATATATATATATATATATATTAATAAATCATCGCTGCAGAGCCATCTGTGGATTGGACAAGGTTTTTTCTTTCTTTCCAGGATGAACAGCCCTGTCCAACGGTGTGCTATGGAAAAACAATAATGACATCATCGGCCGCTGCCTGCCTTCTAAACACACACCGTTAAGTATTCAACTCTGCCAGATGTATCTCTGGGGGGAGGTGGGGCACGCAACTCAGCAGGGAGGGGGGCTGACTTCAGAGTAAACAGGTAAAGGTGCAGACACCCGGACTGCTCTACTGTGTGTGTGTGTGTGCTGTGGAAAGGGTCGAAGTTTGCAAAACAACCCCCCACCAAAATACACACACAAATGGAGAGAACGCAAACAGTTCCCAACTAGGTCCTCCTCGGAGGAGGAGGAGACCTACTGAAATCAATGGACCTTTCGGTGGGTTTACCAGCGCTGAGGCATCTGGTAGACATACCGCCCCACATCTTGGTGCTTTCCTGCAAAAAGGGGGCAGGCGTTGAGAAGATTTAAGAAGGCGACCTCCAGGGTTCAGTCTTGAAGCCCCTGGACAGCTGCTGCCAGCCAGTTCCGGCAGTACTGAGGGATTGGGGCCCACTGCACAGGGCAGCTTCCCGATTTAAATTTTCAGATCCTTGAGGACTGGTATCTTGTTCTTGCATCCAGGAAGGGCTGGTGGTGGGGTGGAGAGGGGGAGCCCCTTCCTTGCCCGAAACCCCGGGGAGCCGCTGCCGGTCCGCGTCGGCAACAGCGCGCTCGGTGGAGCCGCTGGGCCGACTCGCGAGGAGGTCCCTAAAGGCAGCGCACCTCGGGGGAGAAGGGAGGCCGAAGGCGCACGGATAATCTCCGCTCCTCGGGGAGGGAGGCGCGCGCAAAGGGAAAGGAAACTCAACCCGGATCGGGCCCGCCGCCACCGACTCCCCTCCCTGCACCCTCCCGTCTCTATCCGCCGCGGGATCCTAAGGACAAGTGACGCCCCCTCCGCCCCCGCCTCGCCCGGATAATCACCCTCTCCGCCGCGCGTCCCTCTCCAAGTCCTGACGGAGGTCTCTCCAAAGCGCGCTTTGGCGCACGGCAGCTGGCGTCTCTCTCTTTCTCTCCCTCCGTCTGGCTGGCTTCCTCCCTCCTCTCCCGGCAGCAGCTGCTTGGATCTAGCCGCCCAGCACCGGCCAGGCCCCGATCCGCCGCCTCCGGGCCCCCGCCCGGGCGCTGCAACCGGCCCCCGCCGCGCTCCGCATTACGCGCCCGGGGCCTGGAACTTGGAGACGCGGCTGGCGCTGGCTCGCTGCTCGTCTGCGCCTCCCCTTCGGCGCCTCCTGCTCCTCCTCCCGAGGAGGCGGATGTGACAGCAGCGACAGCCGCACTGGAAATGACGACGGGGAGGCAGGAGGAGCCGGAGGTGGAGCGAGGCCTCCTCCGCCCGGCACGGGAGAAAACGGTTGCCACGCTGGGGAAAGGCTTCCCCAAGCGCCGCGCCGCGCAAGGGGTGGCCCGATGCGCCTCTTCATGAGTCATTTTCTCGCCGGCAAAGGCCCAAGAGCCACCCACCCCTCGGGTTTCGCTTGCAGAGGGGCATCCCCAGGAACGACTCTTTGCATGACTCTATGGAGAGCGGCTGCGTGTGGGCAGTGCTAGGTGGACAGTTGCCGGACTCCGTATAAATGTGCGTCTCTGTATGAATCATAGAATCATAGAATCGTAGAGTTGGAAGAGACCACAAGGGCCATCGAGTCCAACCCCCTGCCAAGCAGGAAACACCATCAGAGCACTCCTGACATATGGTTGTCAAGCCTCTGCTTGAAGACCTCCAAAGAAGGAGACTCCACCACACTCCTTGGCAGCAAATTCCACTGTCGAACAGCTCTTACTGTCAGGAAGTTCTTCCTAATGTTGAGGTGGAATCTTCTTTCCTGCAGTTTGGATCCATTGCTCCGTGTCCGCTTCTCTGGAGCAGCAGAAAACAACCTTTCTCCCTCCTCTATGTGACATCCTTTTATATATTTGAACATGGCTATCATATCACCCCTTAACCTCCTCTTCTCCAGGCTAAACATGCCCAGCTCCCTTAGCCGTTCCTCATAAGGCATCGTTTCCAGGCCTTTGACCATTTTGGTTGCCCTCCTCTGGACACGTTCCAGTTTGTCAGTGTCCTTCTTGAACTGTGGTGCCCAGAACTGGACACAGTACTCCAGGTGAGGTCTGACCAGAGCAGAATACAGTGGCACTATTACTTCCCTTGATCTAGATGCTATGCTCCTATTGATGCAGCCCAGAATTGCATTGGCTTTTTTAGCTGCCGCGTCACACTGTTGGCTCATGTCAAGTTTGTGGTCAACCAAGACTCCTAGATCCTTTTCACATGTACTGCTCTCAAGCCAGGTGTCACCCATCTTGTATTTGTGCCTCTCATTTTTTTTGCCCAAGTGCAATACTTTACATTTCTCCCTGTTAAAGTTCATCTTGTCCCTGTTCTTTTCTTAGTTACTCCCCATTATCCTGGACAGGGGGGTGACGGTTCATCCCAGACCCTCCAAGTGTCCCTGTTTTCCACGAACAGTCCTGGATTTACTGAAACCACCCCGGTTTCTGATTTGATCCCAGAATGACCTGCTTTTCCTATTTTCTTTTGGGAAACGTTGCAGGGTATGGAGTTATGCCACCCCCACCCTGAGCCAAGGAAAAACCTAACTCTAAAACCTTAAAAAGCAGAGACTTCACCTTGCCGACAAAGGTCCAGACAGTGGTACCTCGGGTTAAGTACTTAATTCGTTCCGGAGGTCCGTTCTGAACCTGAAACTGTTCTTAACCTGAAGCACCACTTTAGCTAATGGGGCCTCCTGCTGCCACTGCGCCGCCAGAGCACAATTTCTGTTCTGATCCTGAAGCAAAGTTCTTAACCTGAAGCACTTTCTGGGTTAGCGGAGTCTGTAACCTGAAGCGTATGTAACCCGAGGTACCACTGTATAGTTCAAGCTCTGGTTTTCCCAGTAGTGATGTGTGGAAGTGAGAGCTGGACCATAAAGAAGGCTGATCGCTGAAGAATGGATGCTTTTGAATTCTCGTGCTGGAGGAGACTCTTGAGAGTCCCATGGACTGCAAGAAGATCCAACCTCTTCATTCTGAAGGAAATCAGCCCTGAGTGCTCACTGGAAGGACAGATCCTGAAGCTGAGGCTCCAAGACTTTGGCCACCTCATGAGAAGAGAAAACTCCCTGGAAAAGACCCTGATGTTGGGAAAGATGGAGGGCGCAAGGAGAAGGGGACGACAGAGGATGAGATGGTGGGACAGTGTTGTCGAAGCCGCTTCTGGCGAACCAGAGCAGTGCACGGAAACGCCGTTGACCTTCCCGCCAGAGCGGTACCTATTTATCTACTTGCACTTTGACGTGCTTCCGAACTGCTAGGTTGGCAGGAGCAGGGACCGAGCAACGGGAGCTCACCCTGTCATTGCGGGGATTCAAACCGCCGACCTTCTGATCGGCAAGCCCTAGACTCTGTGGTTTAGACCACAGCGCCACCTGCGAGGCTAAACCCCGTATAGGGAAGCCTTTTAACGTGTATTACTATTATTTTTATGTTTGTGGAAAGCTACCTCTCAGAGCGGCTGATGTGTAGTTAGGATCTCCTTTTTTTGTAACTGGAAGCCATGGGTTCAAGTCCTACCTTCTGGAGCAGGAGAAAATGAGCTTGTTCCACCTTCCACGTGACAGTTCTTCAGATGTTTGAAAACGGCTATCATATCTCTTTTTTTCCTTTGCGCCTGCCGGACAGGTGGAAATCCAACCGGTGAAGCTTTTAGCCCTTCTTTGCTTTTGTAAGCCAGGGCAAAACACTAACCCTGTTTGGTCAGCAGATGGAGATAGTGGACCACAATTAGACCTGCTGGCTTTAACTCTGCAAAAGCTATACATACCGTATTTTTTGCTCTATAAGACTCACTTTTTCCCTCCTAAAAAGTAAAGGGGAAATGTGTGTGCGTCTTATGGAGCGAATGCAGGCTGCGCAGCTATCCCAGAAGCCAGAACAGCAAGAGGGATTGCTGCTTTCGCTGCGCAGCGATCCCTCTTGCTGTTCTGGCTTCTGGGATTCAGAATATTTTTTCCCTTGTTTTCCTCCTCCAAAAACTAGGTGCGTCTTATGGTCTTGTGCGTCTTATAGAGTGAAAAATACGGTATATATCGTATATACAAAAGACACAAGAGGCTTGCTTTGCAATGTAGTATTTCCCCTTTTCTTTTTAGAAGGCTGAAAAGCTCAGTTATTTGCATATATTTGAATATAATCATGCAAACCTAGAGACTTGCATATACAAAAGACACAAGAGGCTGCGAGAGAGTTGAAAGCATAGCTTATTTAATTTTTATACATTTTTTTCTCATTTTTTTGCAACTTTTTTCTTATTTTTTTTCACCCTTTTTTCTTGTTTTTTCTCGTTTTTTTTAAAATTGTCCTTTTGGAATTTAATTTTTTTATTTTCCTTTTGCATAGGGGGTGGGGGGTGGGTGGGGGAGAGAAAAGGAACGAAAACCAGAGCCGGCTTTCGGATAATGGTACATTTAAAATAAAAAACAAGGAGGAAAAGTGCATTGGCTAAAAAAAACAACAAAAAACAGTATGACGAATGCTAGAATCAAATATTGTGAAAAGCAGTGGAGAAAAGCAAGCCTGTGTGTGCATGTGAGTGAATGGGAGGCCATGGTGAGCCCGGCTGAAATGAAGAGAGAGAGATGAATTGCAGTTTGCTGTGTCGACGGACCGAGATCTGAGTTGCAGCCGATTATTTCGTTCCCTCGGGTACGTCTACGCTGTATAGTGACACCTCCACACAAACCCCAACCGCCCAACGAACCTTGGGAACTGTAGTTTAGCCGGGCGCCTGGGAACTGTGGGTTGACGATCCCTGCTTGCAGCATCACAGGGCGGGCTCAGAAGTTCGTTGCGCTCAGAGTAGACCCCTTGAAGAATGAAAGGATGGGCTCGACACAAAGGGTTCCAGGTGCAACTTTCCAACACATCTACTCTTGAGTCGGGTTCTGTGCAACCCACCGTTCCCAGCAGAGAAAGGCCGGCCGCGAAACCAGTTTAAGGCTGCGGTGCAGACAGGACGCCCCTGAGGCCAGATCCATTTCCTCTTTGGCCGGGAAACGGTCTCAGTTCGCTCTTCCCGGTGTGGACAACACTGTGTATACGTGTGCTAACTTAGCAAGCAGCAAGCGAGAGAGTAAACTATTATTGCGACATCTGTAAAATATAAACGGCAGAAGTGTGTTTGCGCGTCACCGTCGGGGGAAGAAAACGAACTTCCGGTCAGATATACGGAAAACAGGGGATCGGGGGAAATAAAAGATTGAAGGAAATGAGAATCGGCGCCAGCTGGATCTTGGCCCGACTCTGAGAAACATTCTTGCCTCGGTTATCTTCCCACCCCACCCCAACGTTCCCTTCCTCTTCCTCCTCCTCCTCTTCCAGACTACGCAACGACAACAGGGAACATGAACACAAAAGGATAAAACTTCACAAACGGAAAAGTGTGGCTCAAGGTCTTGGGGACGGCGACATCCCAGCTGTGCAGTGCTGTCGGAAAAAGCGGTATGGGCCGATAAATTTGTCAAGTCTTGGTTTCTCATCCCTCCTATCTTAAATCCAGTCTGCTCGATTCGATTTCGGCATCTGTTTGCTTTTAAAAAAACCGCAGAAATATCCGCTCACATTAATATACAGTGGTACCTCAGTTTACAAACTTAATCTGTTCCAGAAGTCCGTTCTTAAACCAAAACCGTTCTTAAACTGAGGTGTGCTTTCCCTAATGAGGCCTCCCGCCGCCGGTGCCCTTCCACGGTTCGGATTCCGTTCTTAGACCGAGGTAAAGTTCTCAAACCAAGACACTATTTCTGGTTTTGCGGAGTTTGTAAACCAAATCGTTCTTAAACCGGACTGTTCTTAAACCGAGGTACCCCTGTAGTTGCTTTGTAGGTAATTTTGCCTCAACCATGCATTTTCCCCCTAATAGACAATTGATAGGAATATAGTGCATTATATCTACAGGGTTTTCCTGGGATTCCAGTGACGGAATTAGCGTCCGGGTTTTTTGAAACTCAACAACTTGAAATACGGCAATGTTTGCAGGGCGGCATTTGCGGAACTGCACTGCAAACTTTGCAGACACTCGGATTTCGATGTTGGGCTGACCGTATTGAAAAGCGAACCAAATTAATTCCCTTTCGACGGCTGCAAATCACATCCGTGTCAAATCGTTGTTTTATTTGCAGTCAAGGACAGTTAATAACTCTTTCATTTGTATAGGTGCGATTTCTGAGAATGCGTTTTGTGTAGTCAGCCATCTAGCTATAGCTGGATCTGATTGAATTTGATTCCTTCGCTTGTGGAAAGTTCTGCAAGTTTTCCTGAATCGGACCAAACTCGTAATAGGAGCGAGTGGGCAGGCCAACCAACTTAGCCCCGCCCATCTGGCTCCTCCCCCTCAACCAAGCCCCGCCCACTTGATCTACCCCTCAGCCAATCCTGACAGCACTGCATCAGCCAGGAGGGAAGAGGAATGAGGGCTGGCAAATCTCTCCTTCCAGTATTGAATTTGGGGCCTTTTCATACCAGTTTGTGTGGGGATAATAATATAGCAACGCCACAGATTTACTACAGCAAAAATTACCCGGGGTAAATAGGTGATTAGGGCTCAAGAAAACACAATCCAGCAGTAAATTTCATAGGCACAGCATAAATTATATTTTTGGTATTCCAGAATGCTGCTGGCTTTTGTTTCCTTGGCACGAGTATACAGTTATTGTCCTTGCCGTATTATTGTCCGACGACAGGTTATGGGACCAGAAAATCACAGCGCACGCCACAACCTTGTAGGTTCGAGACAGGACAGGGAAGCCTGTGTGTGTTAGCGGAACGGGCGATGCCAGGAAAAGCAAACAAACCACGACTGATCCCAATAAAAACCTTATTTCCAAAGGCAGCCCCCACAAATAACAACTTCCCCCAAACTCTCAGGGTTCGGGGAAACGGATGCAGCGATCGACAGAGCGGTTAAGCAGCCGCTCCTCCGACTGGCGCAGGAGGGCGAATGTCATGCCCACGCTTAATCCGGTTTCAATCCCGATTCCGACCACGATGGTGGCCTCTCCCTCCTGCTCCCATGTCTTCCCCCCCCCCCCGGCTAAACTGGATTCGGAGCGGTTCCGTCAGAGACGGAAAAGGAGCGTTTCACGCGCAGGCTGAATCAGTTTGGAAGAGGCTCATTTTGCAAGAAAGCTGGGGGAAAACTCGGGATAAGGCTCTTCTAAGTCTCTTCTGAAATAAACTTGGGGGGCCAGAAGCTGGGGGTTGTTGCTGGGACATAGTCTCATCCTACAAGCCGTCGTCGAACGGCAGCTTCTATCAGCTCGCCAATATTTTTCCGGGGAATATTTTACAGTGTCTCCCCCTGCTACAACACCATCTCAGACCTTTTGAGGACAACGGAAAACCCTAAATCGACTCAAAACCCACCGCTTCTTAATTTTAATAACCCCCCCTCCCCCAGCATCTTGGGGGGAGAGGTCCCCCCACCTCGAATCCACAAATGTGCAAGTTAAAAGAAGCTGGTGTGTGTGTTTTCCTTTCGAAAACAAAAAAGAGAAGCAGCAATTTAATAAAATTATATTGCAAAAGAAGTTTTCTTTTTAAAAAAAGATATAGATATATATACACAGTGCTCCCCACCCCGGCCAAATTGCGAGATTATCCTGGCTTTCAAGGAAGGATTGTCAGTTTAGACTCTCATGCCCTTTGACCCTCCGGCCAGACCCATTTAAAAGAAAGAAAAGGGGGAGAAGGGGGAAAGACCTATCGCTTTAACGAAATCACCTTGTCGGGGGCCGGGAAGCGATTTTTGGTGGGAGGATGGAGACACCCAGGGAGACGCGTCGGACGCGAGTCGCAGCGTCACTCAGCCGCCAAGAACAACCCCCTTTCCGGCGTAGCACCATAAAGGTAAATACAATATTCTGTACATGGTTTCTCTCCCCTCTGCCCCGCGGGGCCCTTTCAAACAACCGCCCCCAAAGTATAAAAAATATGTAGTGCAGGAGGAAGGCAGGAGGACGCCCCCAAAAGTGTGCCTTGCATAGAAGTGGGAGTAGACTTCCTCTCACAGAGTCCACAGTGCGAATGGCGCTACGGGGAAGTTGTCGTCGGCGACGGTCGGGGGCGAAGGGAGCTTGGCAGGTCCCTGGAGGACCAGGGCGAGGGGACCTCTTGTCCCTGCTCTAAGGAACATTCCTGGCTGCACTTGAGAGATGGAGGAATGCCTCTATTCCAAAGAGGCATTCTAACCCGGGAAAGGGGAGTGCTTCTTCAGAACTGGGCCTTCCTGTGATGGCCTGGGATTCGGACTCGGAGGCTGAACCTGAGGGATCCCAGCCTGCACAGGATTCCCCGCCTCCAGAACCAGCTGAGCCGGGGCTGGGGCTTGAGCCTGAAGGGTCCTCACCTGTGCTGGGTCCTCAGGTGAGTCTGCTCTGGCCCCTGAGGTGATGGAGGACCCATTGCCTGCAGGTGCTCCACTCTCAGCCCCGTCAGAGGAAGCTGAGGTTGCCTCTGGGTCCGGTAACCCTCCAGCCTCTCCTGAGCTGCAGAGGTTCAGGGCAGAGAGGCAGAGGGAACTAGGTTCCTGCAGGAGGAGTGCTCGCCTCCAGGCCAGGAGAGGCGAGTCACCTGTGGACCGGGGCCGCCCTATGCCTCGGGGCAGATAAAAGCCGGCCAGCCCCAGTCCCAAGTTGCGGGAGCAACATTGTTGGTAGCCTGTTCCTGCCTGCACCCTGTCCTGCCGGATCTTCTGACCACGCCCAACTCCCTGCCTTGGACCCAGCTTCAGCTTTGACGGACGGCCTCAATACTGCTCCCTCGACCTCGGACTGGACTCAGACCACGCCTCACAGAAACCCACGGGACCAGCACACTTCCCTTTGTGGCTGGACTCTCACAGCCTCAACCTCCCTAGCCAGACGGAACAGAGGGTGCAATTCAATTCAAGAGCTGTCGGAAGGCCACAGCACCCCACACACGTCATATGGGGGAATGGGATGGGGTGCTCCCCTCAAACACCCCAGGGTTTCCTTCTCGCCACCCGCTCTTCAACCCGCAGCCTCCTTCCTTCCTCGCCTCCCTGATTGTCGGCAAAGCTGCTCCGCCGACGGCAGCTCGCCTGGGGCGAGTCGCAAATCACCTCCGGGCGCCACCACTCGTCCTGCACCCCTACAAAGAGACGCCTCTCTCCTTACCCCCTAACTTAGTTCCCAATTCCGTTTACGGTTTCTGCGGCCTCGCCCCTCCCTCCTCTTCCTTCTTAAGAAAAGTTTTCTGCTTTGGAGCAATTGCACATCTGTCCTCCTCTCTTAAGAGCGCCTGTTCCCACCCGGGGGTGCCAGAAATAAATCTGTAAGTGCAGCAGCTGCGGTGGGATTGCATAGGTGCGGTTGCTGCAAGACTCTTGATCTGTGGTTTTTAATCTGTGTTCGTGGAAATGCACCCAAATGCCTCAATATTATTTTCAAAAGGCGGGGAGAATTTTGGCACAAACCGCCTCAATTTCCCTCTCTTCCGCCAATTCAGGATGTGAGGCTATTCAGGATTAGAGGCCCTGTTTTCTTGGTCTCAGCTCAGGGGCAGAGTGCCTGCAGAAGATTCCGGGTTCGATTCCCGACGGCAGCTCCCGGCAGGGCTGGGAAAGGCTTTCCAAAATACTGGACAGCTGCTGCAAGCCAGTGTAGGCTGCCCAGGGGGCCCAACTCAGTATAAAGCAGCTTTCTACTTAAACCAACCCTTCACCCAGGACAATGAGGACTAGAATATTGCGTTGTTTTTAGGAGAAGCCAATAGCTTTGCATGCAAAAGGTTGCAGGTTCAATCCCCGGCAATCTCCAGCTGTATTTACCGAATTTTTTGCTCTATAAGGCTCACTTTTCCCCTCCTAAAAAGTAAGGGGAAATGTGTGTGTGTCTTATGGAGGGAATGCAGCTATCCCAGAAGCCAGAACAGCAAGAGGGATCACTGCTTTCGCTGTGCAGCGATCCCTCTTGTTGTTCTGGCTTCTGAGACTCAGAATATTTTTTTTCTTGTTTTCCTTCTCCAAAAACTAGGTGCGTCTCGTGGTCTGGTGCTTCTTATAGAGCGAAAAATACAGTACATTTTGCCTATGATTTCTTTTGGGGGCAGCGGCCAAACAGGAAACACAGAGGGAAAGGTTAAAGGCCACGGCCTGCCAGGAAAGGGTCAAATCTTCAAATCTGTGAAGCTTCTGCGTTTACGCCTGAGCCTCTGCTCTGCGGAAAAACTCCCATTCACAGCCTGTAGATTTGTGGCAAAGGATGGGAGGACTCCATTGCCCCCCACTTCCCAACAGTCCTCCCCCAGGCAGTATGGCCTAATGGTCAGGGCAGACGCGAGTTGCAATTCAGAGACATCTGGGCGGCCACAAGTCCCCGCAAGCGACACAAAGTTGTCCTTTCTGGGGCTGCGAGTGCGAATCGTTTAGATCAGTGGGAGGTTGGGGGGCAGGACGTTCCGTCTCCAGCGGCGCCGCCTTGGGAGAAGAAGTCGGAGCACCCTGCCCCACAGATCTGGGGTGGGTGCCTGGCCTGTGGTCAGTAAATAAGGTGCTTTCGTTTATTTTATTTTAGATCCCTCTTCCATCAGTTGCTGGTCAATAAACCAGCAGACCAAAATTAAGTGCTTTTTAATAATAATAATAATAATAAGTAGGTGAACTTTTTTTAGCATTATGGGGTGGGTGTAGATGGATCCAGTAGAATTACAGAATCAGAGCTAGAATCCGGGGTGCCAACTTGAATAAAATATTGGGGAAGGGTAAGAAAGTATAACCGATCGCACAACTGATCGCAAGACGCAAGATTTGAACGGCGATGCCCATCAACCTTTGGAGAGAGGCGGTCCCCTCAAAGTTTATTGGGAACCCCGAAGGGACCTCGAACCCTAGGAGTTGGCTCCTAGTTAGAAGGGGCCTCTGCAATGCCAGAATCTCAACACGTGGTCCCCCATCCAGTTCGAAACCACACCGGACCCTGCTTAGCTTTGCAAACGTGCTGGCTGCCTATCTTGCCTACAGAATACATTCTTAACCTGAAAATACATTGACGTCATCAGCGTGGCTAATAAATTCTCTTACCTTGACGTCAGGGTTTTTAAAACAGCGCTTCCACCCTACATCTATTGCTCCCTGGCAAGGAAGGACCTGTCAACTACCTTTCCCTGTCTTTCTAATTTTTCCCCAGTCTTAGATTCAGTTCTCCGCAGCAATTCGCCAAAAATAAAGCCCTCGCGAAAATTCACCGGCATTTTCCCATGCAAATTTCTCCCAACGAACACATTTCCCACATGCGGTTTTTGACTGTCGTGCACATTTTCGTGAGCCGTTCCCCTCCTTGTTTAATGCTTTTTTTTTTTTTTGCAAATGTTCTTTGACTGGAGAACCACATTGCAAAATTCAGATTGATGCAAATTTCAAAAAGCGGGTGTGTTTTGGTTTTCCTTCAGGGAGGGAGAATGTGATATTTAAGTGTGGTTCTGTTAAATGTGAACTGAACCATTTTTTAAATCCATCCCTTGGATTCAACAGCGCGCCAATTTTCATGGGTGTAAATAGGTATCTACTGCAGAGGGCTAAATTTGGTAAGTGGGCGGGGCTACCTACATGTCAATCACCTGATCACATGATGAGTACAAGCAGGACTAAATTGACCCACAGGTCCTGGACTGCGTTCCTTCCAGAATTTTTTAATTTCTTGGGGTCTCCAAACAAGGAAGGGCGCTCTTAGGTTTTGCAGCCTGAGTAGGTAGTATTCTGGGATGCTGGGAAAGACCTCACTGCTCAGAGCTTTCCCGGAAGCCAGCTGCCGCGGAAATTTCCTCTTTCCCCCCCTTTTTATAAAGCGTTCAAACCACAGTCACCATCCCACCTGCTCAACCGAACGAAAGCGAAATTGCAGAAAGCCAGCGAGTTAAAAAAGGACGAACTTTTCCCGCGCCCGACGCCCCACACTCACAAAGTTCTGTTTTGCAGGTTTTGGGGGGACGGTGGTGGGGTGGGCGATATAGGATGGAAGGATTCTAGCATCGGGGAAAAACAGGGTTGGAACCTCAGAGAAGACCCATCGGATTTAATGGGCACAAATCAGCCACAACCACACATCTCCATAGGTCTGCTGGGATGGTGATTCCTCTGGTTATAACCTTTAGGTTCAAATGTACCTATGGCACAATTCGGCCACTGTTCATTAATTCCCCCCGCTGCACCCCCCCGAAAACCCTGCCTTTCCCCCAGGCACCGACAAGAGATAGCAACAGATATGGCTATCTCTGCTTCCCTGCCTTTGATACCAACTTTTCAAAACAAAACCCACCTTAAAGAAACCATGCCCTCGGCTGGTTAGCTTCAGGGTGCTCAAAGCAGTCTTCAGAGGAGTCCGCTGTTCTCTCTTTGCATGAGTCACTGAACCAGACACGGCTCATCCTTAGGAAAGAATTCAATTCTTCCAAGCCTGGGCTCTGAATGGATGACATCGCCTCACTCCCACCAAGGACAGGCCAGTTGAGAGCAGGGCTGGGGCCCGATCCAGCACGTCCCTCTTGCGTTCTCACCAGCCCAAAGCAGTATGGCAGGCACAGACCAACAAGGGACTGGAAGACAGCCAAACTAGCAGAGACTCACTCAGAGAGGCGGCGAGCGCCCTCTTCTGCTCTCAAACGCTGGAGGAGTTAGCTGGCCCGTTTGCAACCCAGAGCATGCAAAGACCTTTCTGTTGAAACAAACAACGCCCCCCCAAAAACCTAGAACCTCATGGTATTTGTCCGCACCTCACCCCACTTCGAAACATCCACACACCTACGTCTGACCCTCCCTCAATTTACTCCAGAGACCGAATGCCGAATGCAAGGGGAAATAGAACGTTGGGGCTGGAATAAGCTCTCCGGGGATTTCTTGCAAGCGGGGGCGAGAGGACACCCCCCCAAACCCCCAACCAGTCCTTCTCTGCCACGCTTGCCAACTTTGACCTATTAGAAAGAAGTCGTCAAGATTTGCAAAATTCAAGCCTAGCCCCCAACTCTTCCAATAGGGCATTTTAATTTTGTCGCCGCTGATAATTAAGAGATTACCTCCAGGGAGGTGCTGCATATTGGAAAAAAACAACCCTCCCCATTTTTCATTTGCGTTCGTGACTGGAAGACGTGGAACCGCAGCCAGGGCGGAAATCGCCTCTGCCGCCCCGTGTTGGCACTGACTGGCGGGTGGCGGCGCAGGATTCAAATTCTCATTGCTCGTCTCTCGGGGTGGGTGTGTGGGGGTGATGTCTACAGTCTTAGAACACCAGCTTCTCCCGCCCAAAAAACCCCCCACTGGGTATTTTTAAAGGGTTTTTTTTGCAACTGTGATGGTGAAGCGGAACCTCCAGCGGCAGGAGCAATCTATCTGAAAAGAGGCTGGAGACGGACAGCAAGGGACGGGCTGGTCCCGTTTTTGGGGTGTCAATCTGGGGTGATAATGTTGCAAATGCTGTTGACAAGTTTTTTTGGGGGTTGCTACAGGCCAGTGATCCCCGAAGCTCGTAGTTCCCCGTTGGAGGGCAGTGAGATTCTGGAGGGGGGCAAGGGGGCAGTTGAGGGGCACCGAAAAACCAATACAGTGGACGCTCAGGTTGCGAACATGATCGTGCGGGATGCACTTTCGCAACCCGCAGCGTCGCATCTGCGCGGGTTGTGATTCGGCGCTTCTGCGCATGCGCAAAGAGCGATTTAGTGCTTCTGCGCATGCGCGACCCCCGAAACCCGGAAGTAACCCGTTCCGGTACTTCCAGGTTTCGGCAGGTCCGTAACCCGAAAAAACGCAACCTGAAGCGTCTGTAACCCGAGGTATGACTGTACTGTTCGTTCGCTTTGCCGAGTTAATTAAACTAAATAGTTTCGATCGGATTTGGCGTAAGTGTGGAATTAATCGCGGCCGTTTTGAATTTTTATCCTGTTGTTACACTCCTGAAAACCGCTTATTCGAATGTTTTTTAATAGGGCGGCACTGGAGATGAGCTTATTATGGGATGAAAGGGGCGGCCTCCTGGAAAAAGTTTGGTCTAGACAGACCCTGGGTCTCATCCGGGCACAGAGACCTCCAACTTTCTTTCGGAGAAATGGCAAGAGCTGTTAAGACAGGGGAACGGCCTCGGAACGGACTCTTCTTCCTTGTAGGGTATTTTAATCAAAGTTGCGTGGAAAGTTTATGACGTTTTATAGTGTTTTTAATATTTTGTTTCGAGCCGGCCGCAGGGGCTGGGGCAACCCAGCCAGATGGGGCATCGTGCAAATAATAAAATTATTATTATTATTACTACTATTACTATTATTATTAGTTGCGATCCCTGCCTTGCAGGGGGCTGGAATACAGGACCTTTGAGGTCCCCTTTCCAACTGTACAATACTATGATTTCTTGAGGCCCAGCCAGTGCAAATAGGACTTAAGGGGAAACAGCTAACAGCCTCTCATGTCTTGGGGTTCGTTTGCTTTTTAAAAGACACACTGGACTCTGGACTTGGTGAGACTCCCAGCAGAAAGGTGCTTTAACCGCCTCTGAGAAATCAATCGCTCTGAAATGTGTGACGACCCCCCCCCCCAAAAAAAACGGACTGCTGGCAATCAAAGGAGTCCCAGCATAGCTCTGTACATGCTACAAGCGCCCAAAGCGAGCTCCGCCGGCAGACCGCGAGATGTCGAATCTCGGGGTTGTGGATTCGAGTCCCGCGCTACGGCGGGCTGGGCTGGATGAGCCCGTGGGGTCCCCTCTGACTCCTAGGAGTTAGGAAGGGACGGTGTAGCCCGTGAGGACCAAAGGCGGTTCTAGAGCGGTCCCGATTCACCCCCTTGTCGCCCCCACGGTTGCCTCTGCTTAAACAGGCGGGTTGTGGCACAAAACCGCCAAACCTGCTGAGTCGGAGAGGTGGGGTTGGGCGCGCGTGACCCTCTCTGGCCCTCTCCTTCCACCCAGGGGCATTTACGGGGTGCGGCAACCCTCTATAGGGACAAAGGAGCGTGTGCGTTTGCGCGTGGGGAGAAGAGGCGCCAATTTGAACCCGTGCGCACGAAACGCGCCCCACCTTTTTGCACAAGCCCAGAACCCCCCTCAAAGCCATCTCGGCCACCCGGCAGCCTCTTTCAGAAACGTCGGGATCAACACAAAAAGAATTATAAAAACCAACAACCGAAAACCCTCGCTTCACTTCCTCCATTGCAATTTGCCCTCGCGCGACCCCGTCCATAATGCTGATTTTATTTTTTTTAAAAAAGGCAATAATTCCCCCCACCCCACCCCCTGCATACCCCCCCTACCCCATACACGCATTAAAAGCATGCAAACAGATCTGTGCATTAAATCTCATTAAAGTTAATACATTTTTCTTTTCTGTAGAGGGCAAGGCACATTATGTGGTATAAAACATCTTTCTCTCGTTTTTTTTCGTTTTTTCATTTTTTTCTCTCGTGCAAATTCGGGCGGGGAGGGGGGGGCGAGGCGGGGGGGGGGGGGAGGGGTGGGTTTCCTCTCCCACCCCCCACCCCGTTTCGTTCCTCATCGGAGAGGCGGAGCCAAGTTTTTTTGTGGGGGGGAGGCGAGAAGGGGGCGGGGCTTATGTATTCTTGCCATGCACACATTCTCAGCCAGCTGATTGGTTGGGCTAGGTCACATGAGTTCCTGTTCCAAAAGCACCATGCAGTCTATAGTGGCAAAAGGGTCTTAAAAAATCTCTCTCGGTTCCTTCCGGAAACGCCTCCAACAATTGCAAATATACGCTTTATGATTTCCGTTTTAAAAAATAATAACCACCCCCCATGGGAAGGTAACCAGCTTTGTGGTTTAATTTCAGCTTGGAGAAAACCCATGGTTTTTTGTTTTTTTTCCGGGGGGGCGGGACGGGGTTGTGGGGCGCTCCCACCCACTACTGGCTAAACCTGGCGTCAACATTTCTCGTTATATAAAGGTGCAGAGATGTAAACAAGAGTCGCTGGGAACTGCCCTCCCTTTCCGCCAAACGCTGCCCATTGGGCCTTGGGGTTACCTAGCAAAGTGTCTCCCCCTCCCCCCCGGCCTCGGAGGAGGGAGTGGAGGGGGCAGGAGGGGGCAGGTGGGTTTTTGCATATGCAAACGCAAGCCCCAGGTGGGCGGAGAAGCCACAGCCCCTGAGGATAAGTCGCGAGCGACGTCGTCGTAGGAAGCATTCAGAGGGGCGGCAGGCACCGCGGCCCCAATCTTTCCGGCCGCGAAGCTGGGCTGAAGACAGAAGACCCCCCGGAACGGGGGAAAGTCCTCCTGGGAATCGAGTGAGACCAGGTCAAAGGTCCCCCAAAACTGCTGCTGTTTCGTCCGAAGGAGCTGCGCCGGAGAAGTCCGTGCCTTTTCTCAAAAACTCACAACTCTTCTTCTTCTTTTTGTACATCTGAAGGCTCAGAGACTCCTGGGAGAAGGAGATCGGGTGCGCCACAAACCAGTTTGGGTAAAAAACAACCTCAAAACAGAAACAACACCCCTCACATCTCAGATCTTTAAGCTAGGAGATGGGAACAGATTCCAGAATTCTGGGGGTTTAAAAACCAGCCTGGTGTTTATGTTGGGGAGAAACTCACCCAAGGACGGATTTCATCTCGGGGGCTGGCGGTGGAAAGCTCCAAGTTATTCTGGATCAAAATGTCATCTGGGTTCTTCCTGGCACATCTAAGGTGCAAAAACATCCACCTCTTTTGCACCAGTTGGACAACCGCCATTACTTCTCCCCCAATGAATGCCGGAAACTATAGTTTGGAGAGCGCAGGCAGGGAGAATGCAGCCTTGCAGATGGTCCCAAACTCCCGGCGACTACTGATTGCGGTTCGCGGCTTCCAAAACTTCCTTCTCCTTTCTCGGCGCGCCATGTGGTCGTTCCAGCTGGTCCGCTGCAGGATGAGGGCCGCAATGCCCTCTGCAACTCACACGTCCCTCCTTGCAGAATCGATCGCTTTTGAACACACAGAGGGAAACTCTCTGGGGATCGTTTCGAAGGATCTCCGCTTTTGCTGGAGAGGAGAGGGACCCGTCTGAAGCGAAGGCGGCACTCCCCAGACCTTGCAGAAAACTGTGGCATTGGCAGCGCCGCACGGACTCTTGCACGGCCCTCTGTTGCGGATGCTTCCGTTGCGATGTCTGTGTTGCAGCCGGCTGGACTCAGAGACCCTGGGAAAAGGGGGCGACCGCCTCCCAGCTCAGCAATTCTACGGTTCTGCGAACGACGGGAGGAGATCAGGTCCGTGGTGTTTTAAAGCTTTGGTGTTCGCTAGGAAAAGAGGGTGGTGGTTGGGGTGCGAGGAGTTATCGAAATGATGCTCTCTCGGAGCACTACAAGTTCAGCTCGGCCCGGATCGGGGCCCTGCGCCCGCGGTTGTCGCCGCTTTCTCCGTAACCCGGCGAGGAGGACTGGCGCGTTAAAATGTAGGCACTTGAATCAGTCAGAGATGGCTTCTGGGCTCCACCGTCTGGGGCTTGCGGGAGGGCAGGAATGGGGAGGAAAAGGATAAATTGAGTCCTAGAGGGAGGGGGCAGCTGTGGGGTAAGGTATGGCCCCCCCACGCCTCTGCTGGATTTAGCTATTTTGTCCTGAAAGACTCGTCCCGATAAGGCCCCGTTCTGTGCCTCCCTGGTGGTCTCCTCTTGACAGCACCACCCCTCAAAGAACAACAAAAAAAGCACTACGGGGAAGACGGCCTTCCTCACCTCGTCCCCCCCTCCCGTGAACTCCCCCTCCCGCCCCCACCTTCCTTTCTCCTTTTCAAAGTGCATTTCCTACAACAATTTCAATAATGTGCAATCCATATTAGCAGTCCCGTCCCTGGCCTCGCCGCCATCCACGCCACCCCCCCTGACATAGCTGGTTTAACTATAACATGCATAGCTCTTTGTACACAAGGGCTGGGGGGGGGGTTGTTTGCAGGGGGAACGGGGAGGGGGGAGGCCACCAGCTCGCTCACATCCCTCCGCAAGCCCCCTTCGCCCGCCGAGCCGGGGACAGGGTCCTCAAATGTACGCAAACCCGTTGGTCCATTACATTTCCCAAACCCCGCTCTCCCAAGGGGTTTTGCCAGGCGGGTGGGCAAAGGTGGGGGCTTGAGGGGAGACGTGGACCCCCACCCCGGCCGCAAACCCGCTCCCCGTAAAGAGAGCATGCCGGTAATTCTCTGCGCGGGCCGGGCAGGGAACCCATTCTCTCGGCCTCACGTCCAACTTTAAGGCAAGGGTTCAAGACAGAGCTCTGGTACCATGCGGGAAATTGGGGTGGGGGTGCTGTTTAAACACAGCATACAGCCATATCCAACCCCCCTGCCCGGCGTTGGAAGAAGTCGTGCCGTGCCAACCCTTCAAGTTTCCACAGGGTTATGGAGTTTGGGGCGCGTGCGGCGTTTGGGCTCCGCCTGCGTGGACACGGCTCGGGTCTACCCCCCAACCGACAGCCCCTTTTGCCAGACCAACCCTGTCTTCTGCACCCCCCTCCCCGCCCGTCCCACCCCCTTTCCCGAAGATGGCATCTTTCGAACTCGCTTTTACGCGCATTCCGCTTGCTGGGTGGAAAGAGCGCAGTTGCGGAAACGCGCTCCGTTCTTCCTCCGCCGAAGAAATCTCGCCAACACCCTGTCATGCGGTGGGTGCCGCTGGCGGAACCCCCCCCCCACGTGGAAGCAAAGCGCAGGTTATTTTGTAGGGGCGGAGGGATTGGGGGCCACAGAGGCAGCATAAAAGGTGTCCAGCTTTTCTCCCTCGCGGGAGAGGGGGTTTGCTACCTCCGCTGTCTCGACGTGCCGCGGAGATCCGTCGTGTTCGCCGCTCTGGCGTCTTTTCCGGAGATGGAAGGCGGTGTACAAAAGGGGAGTGGGGTGGGGGGGTGGGAAGGTGCTGGAGGGGGCGGCAGCAGGCCAGGAATTACGCCCCCCTCTCTCTAGTCTCTCTCTTTTCCACCCTCACTCCCAAGGGGAGAAAAAAGATCGGGAACATTTTGCATATAACATCCCTTTTGAGAACGGAAGCGGTGGGGTGGCCGCGAGGCGCGATACGTCCTCTATCCAAAGTAGTGTTTGTTTCTGCCCCCCCCCCAAGACTTGTCAGACGGGGTTGCAGGCTGGGCAGGCGAGTCTTCGCTTCGTTCGTTTTTAAAAACATTTTGCAAAAGTTTGGACCTTCTTCCCGCGGCGCCAAGGACTCCCGAAGCCACGTCCGTCGTCGCCCCTCTCTCCGCGCCGCCATCAAGGTTTGAGCCGGGGGGGGGTCGGGAGTGGGGTGGTGAATCGTTCTCCTCGGAGGAAGCCCAAAGCCCGGAAGGGGGGGTGAGGGGGGTGAGGAAGATGAAGGTCCAAATGTAAGCTGCGGTTAACCTAAATACCAGGACTGGAGGACAAGAGGGGAGAGAAAGAGAAAGAGAAAATTATTTTTTTCCAAAAAACCACATTATTTTTTATTGATTTTCAACATTAATCACAAATATAACCTAACAAAAGTGCTAGCCAGATACTTTGGGGGTCGTCTGCAAAGGGACCCCTGACCATTAGGTCCAGTTGTGGCCGACTCTGGGGTTGCGGCGTTCATCTTGCTTTACTGGCCGAGAGAGCCGGCGTCCAGCTTCCGGGTCATGTGGCCAGCAGGACTAAGCCGCTTCTGGTGAACCAGAGCAGCGCACGGAAACGCCGTTTACCTTCCCGCCAGAGCGGTACCTATTTATCTACTTGCACTGTGAGGTGCTTTCGAACTGCTAGGTTTGCAGGAGCAGGGACAGAGCAACGGGAGCTCACCCCGTCATCGCGGGGATTCGAACCGCCGACCTTCTGATCGGCAAGTCCTAGGCTCTGTGGTTTAACCCACAGTACCACCCGCGTGTAGTTTTTGCAAATAGCCAGCAGGTGGCAGCACAGCCTTTTTTACTCTGTTTCTAGTTAGAGCTATTCCAGACATAGAATTATAGTTTTCAAAGAGATATTGGGGATCATTCTAGTTCAGCCCCCTGCAATGCAGGAATAAGCGGCAAGAGTCTTAGACCATCACTATTTCTGTTGGTGAATCCCCTACAAAAGCCTCCACAATTTCACTTCCCTGAAAAAAACTCAAGAACCAGGCATGGAATAATCATTCTCAGTATGTTTGCAATGGAAAGAAGCAGCTGCAGAATTTAGCACTGAGCCCAGCGTCTGCTTTCCCCAGAAACTCAGCATTTTTAAATTTCATTTTTAAATCAAGTCGCTAGTCCTCAATATATTCCCCAGTGGCAGTGATGGGGGTTGCACCACCACCAAATTACGTCTCTACAGGTTGCAGCATTCGCTTTCCTGAGAATTTCAGCTTAAAAAACCCACTTCTTTTGGGATTATGGACAATTTTTTTCTGGAGGCCCCATTGGCGAAAGCGCGGCTTGGGCTACAACCTGTTTTGGTTTACAAACAGACCTCCAGAACGGATTATGGTTGTAAACCAAGGTAAGGTAAAGGTAAAGGGACCCCTGACCGTTAGGTCCAGTCGTGACCGACTCTTGGGTTGCGGCGCTCATCTCATTTTACTGGCCGAGGGAGCCGGCGTCCAGCTTCCGGGTCATGTGGCCAGCAGGACTAAGCCGCTTCTGGCGAACCAGAGCAGCGCACGGAAACGCCGTTTACCTTCCCGCCAGAGTGGTACCTATTTATCTACTTGCACTTTGACATGCTTTTGAACTGCTAGGTTGGCAGGAGCAGGGAGTGGGCAACGGGAGCTCACCCCGTCGCGGGGATTCGAACCGCCGACCTTCTGATCGGCAAGTCCTAGGCTCTGTGGTTCAACCCACAGCGGCACCACTGTAAAATAAAAGCTATGAGCCAGTGCTGGATTTACGTATAAGCTAAACAAGCCATAGCTTAGGGCCCCGCTCTCTTGGGCCCCAAAAAAGTTTAAAGGGGAAAAACTGGATGTACATTTCCAAAATATAAGATAAAAAACAAACAGAATAAAACCTACATGCAGCAACAGTGTTTTGTGTTGTGTAGGCTCCTTTGATGTAAGTCATGGGCCCGGCCTGCTAGCCTGCTCCCTAAAATATCACTGGTTTGCTCCTTTCTATATATAGGGTGCCTACATTCTGCATTCCAGTTCGAAAGCACAAAGTGCAAGTAGATAAACAGGTACCAATCCTGCGGGAAGGTAAATGGTGTTTCTGTGCGCTGCTCTGGTTGGCCAGAAGCGGCTTAGTCATGCTGGCATTACTGTGAGATGAGCGCCGCAACCCCAGAGTCGGCCATGACTGGACCTAATGGTCAGGGGTCCCTTTACCTTTACCTTTACATTCTGCATGGACTGGTTGCAGGGCAACATGCGCAAATGGCTTGAGATACCTATGAGGTCCATAAATGACCATATAGCATATATTCAACACCAAAAACAGCGGCCATTTGTTGTTGACAAAGGATAGCTGGACATATGAATGACCTTTCAGGAGCTTAGGGCCTCATCCAGCCCTGGCTTTAGCTGAGATTCCTGCATTGCAGGGGGTTGGAATGGATGACCCCTGGGGTTCCCTTATCGCTTTACGATTCCACGACCTGCAAGCCATCTTGGCTGGAGGTGTTTTGTGTGGAGAGAGAGGCTGCGCCATAATTCCTCCTGCGTCTAACAAGCTTTTTTCCCCTCCCCTCCTTTTTTTTTTTTTTGCAGATTCAGCAGATCTCGGCTGGCGAGAGCGATTTCCCCTCCGCGCTCCTCCTCTCCTAGCCAGCTGCCCGCAGTCTCCGCACTGCCTCACCTCTGCAGTCAATTCCCCCTGCAAAAAACCCCCCACAAAACACACAGAGAGACACATATATGCTCTCTGGGACATTCCAACTGCGGCACGGAGAATCGCGCGTTAAAAGGGAGATTTGCAGGCCAACCGAGTGGATCTGACCCCCGTCTCCCTGCCTGACGAAGGCAGAAGATTTTGCAGAGAAAGGAAAAGGTCACACAGATCGCTTCTTCGGACACCCGACCAAACACGTGTCAAATCTTTTATTTCCCTCCCCTTTTATGAAGATCACCCGCTCTGAGACCCCACAGCTAATTCTCCCCTGGTCTCCTCGCTGGCCCAAGTAGGACTAATTCAGCCAGCTAGCCCTGGGGATCATCTAATTAGATGGATTTCCCCTAAATTGATTCCTGAGCTTTGAATTTTATTGTTATTCATGTTTTTATGCCGTGTTTTATGCTGCTTTTATAATTAAGGGTTTTAAATTTGTTCTGAGCCCAGTTTTTGAACTGGGAAGAGCGGGGTATAAATAAAAATCTATTATTATCATTATTAATTATTATTATTATTAATTGAGGGGAAAGCACGTTCCAAAATATGTCTGTTTGCGAAACGGGTTTGCGAAAAGGCATTCATCTCGCCGCCTTTTCCTCCCTTCGGACGTCTCAGAATCGCAAGTTGGCCTGCCTCACAGAATCAAAGGGCTGTAGAGTTGCAAAGGGACCCGCAGGGGTCATCCATCCCAACCCCCTTTGCAAAGCAGGAATTTCAGCTAAAGCATCCCTGACAGAGGGCCATTCGAAGTCTGCTTAAAGACCTCCAAGGAAGTCTTCCATCCCACGGGCGAAAAGCTCTTACTGCCAGAAAGTTTCCCCTGATAATTTCGTTGGAATTTCCTTTGGTGGCAAAGGGGTGGAAGGAAGAAGACAATAATAAACTACAAGAATTTGCTGAAATGGCACAGTTGACAAATAGCTATATCCGGCATAGGCAAACTCCGGCCCTCCAGATGTTTGGGACTACAGCTCCCATCATCCCTAGCTAACAGGACCAGTGGTCAGGGATGATGGGAATTGTAGTCCCAGACATCTGGAGGGCTGGAGTTTGCCTGTGCCTGAGCTATATAATCCCTAGTGTAGTAAGATAAGACCTTTGGAGCAGGCATTTTAAAAAGAATTTTTTTATTATAAACCGCCCTAAAGGTAAAGGGACCCCTGACCGTTAGGTCCAGTCGTGGCCGACTCTGGGGTTGCGGCGCTCATCTCGCTTTATTGGCCGAGGGAGCAGGCGTACAGCTTCCGGGTCATGTGGCCAGCAGGACTAAGCCGCTTCTGGCGAACCAGAGCAGCGCACGGAAATGCTGTTTACCTTCCCACTGGAGCGGTACCTATTTATCTACTTGCACTTTGATGTGCTTTCGAACTGCTAGGTGGGCAGGAGCAGGGACCGAGCAACAGGAGCTCACCCCGTCATTGCGGGGATTCGAACCGCCGACCTTCTGATCGGCAAGCCCTAGGCTCTGTGGTTTAACCCACAGCGCCACCAGCGTCCCTATGAACCGCCCTAGTAGGGCAGTAATTGTTACTTGATAAATTGTCACCCCCCTCCATGGTGGCACCTGGGATGGCCCGCCCCCCTTCCTACGCCCCTGCCCACAATCCTTGACCATTCACTGGTCAAGCTGGCTGCGGGAGGACGGAGAAAGCAAAGGGTCCAGCCACCTTTGGAGGTCTGCAGGTCTCCCCCAACCCTGGTCCGAGAAGAGGAATTCCTCCATCGCCATGACCCCGAGGAAGAGTTAGGCGGACTCACCTGCGCCTGATAGATGCTGCCAGGGTCCCGTCCTAGTCCCACGAAGCGGTTCGCAGGGGGTGTGCCTGGGGCGGAGTAGGCTGAGGAAGGGAAGGAGGGAGGGGGGAGAGGAAGAAAGGAGGGGGAACACAGCACGGTTTAGAAAAGAAACGCAAAACAAACCCCCGACCACCGATTCCTACTCATTTGTGGGAAAACCTCCCGGAATAATCTTCCTTCCTTCCTTCCTTCCTTCCTTCCTCTTCCTTTCTTCCAATCTTTCTTTCCTTTGTTCCTTTCAATCTTTCCTTCCTTCCCATCTTTCTTTTCCTTCCTTCCTTCCTTCCTTCCTTCCTTCCTTCCTTCCTTTTTTCCTTCCTTCCTTCCTTCCTTCCTTCCTTCCTTCCTTCCTTCCTTCCTTCCTTCCTTCCTTCCTCTTTATTTTCTTTTCCTTCCTTCCTTCCTTCCTTCCTTCCTTCCTTCCTTCCTTCCTTC
>JAXCMG010000040.1:1807389-1840427 GCA_034642415.1 Podarcis siculus
TCCTTCCTTCCTTCCTTCCTTCCTTCCTTCCTTCCTTCCCCTTGCGGTTTCCCTGAGGGCACAGCAGAAATATTTGCTGCTGCCCCCTCTGCCCGCCAGGCTCTTAATCGCGCCAATCTACAATTTTATTTTATCTCCCCCCCTTTTTTATTGCATCCGTAGCCCCCCTATTGCCGAAGAATGGATGCTTTTGAATTCTGGTGCTGGAGGAGACTCTGGAGAGTCCCATGGACTGCGAGAAGATCCAACCTCTCCATTCGGAAGGAAATCAGCCCTGAGTGCTCACTGGAAGGACAGATCCTGAAGCTGAGGCTCCAAGACTTTGGCCCCCTCATGAGAAGAGAAGACTCCCTGGAAAAGACCTTGATGTTGGGAAAGATGGAGGGCACAAGGAGAAGGGGACGATGGAGGACGAGATGGTTGGACTGTTCTCGAAGCTACCAGCATAAGTTTGACCAAACTGTGGGAGGCAGTGGAAGACAGAAGTGCCTGGCGTGCTCTGGTCCAGGGGGTCACAAAGAGGCGGACACGACTAAACAACTAAATAACAACAACAACATGGGACGTGGGTGGCGCTGTGAGTTGAACCACAGAGCCTAGGACTTGCCAATCAGAAGGTCGGTGGTTCGAATCCCCGCAATGACGGGTTAAGCTCCCGTTGCTCGGTCCCTGCTCCTGCCAACCTAGCAGTTTGAAAGCACCTCAAAGTGGAAGTAGATAAATAGGTACCGCTCCGGCGGGAAGGTAAACGGCGTTTCCGTGCGCTGCTCTGGTTCGCCAGAAGCGGCTTAGTCCTGCTGGCCACATGAGCCGGAAGCTGTACGCCGGCTCCCTCGGCCAATAAAGCGAGATGAGCGCCGCAACCCCAGAGTCGGCCATGACTGGACCAAATGCTCAGGGGTAACCTTATTTTAAACCGGCCTTTTGCCCAAGCCCTTCCCATTGGCAGGTTGGGACTGCTGCTGTTTCGAACCCAGGTCTCCCCCGCTGCTGCTGCCGCCGCCGCCCCTGGAAATAAACAACCCCCTCCTATGAAAAACGCAGCCACGCTCCGAATCCCACCCCTCTCTGAAAAATGAAAACGCAAGACTGCGGTCTGTGAGTGTGTCTGGATTTGGGGGATTGGGGGGGTGGGCGGAATTGGGCATGGGTGGGCATGGCTGCTGGGCCATTTGGGAGGGGGGGTGGGCAGGAGTCGGGATCGGGTTTGGGGGGGGCGTTTTTGAGGCTTGCTTACTGGGAGACGTCGGCGAAGTGGTCCCTCCCTCGGAAGTTGTCGTGATGGGTTTGGTGTCGGGTGAGATTGCCAGGCGGGGCAGACCCGGGGGGGGCGGCGGCGCCAACATCTGGGCGGGAAGGTAATGCCCGGGAACCTTCACTTGTCCACCTCCATTTAACTAGGGGGGGGACACAAGATGGAAAACAAAAGAAGAGACACAAAGCTGGTTAACAGAGCCCTCAAAAGAGCCGCCCGGTGGAAAACCCCCCAATTAGAAACGGGGATGGCGGCCGGGCAAGATCGGGGAACACGGGAACCTCAGCCAGTTCAACTTGGCATCCCCATTTGTGACCCCCCCCCAGCAGTCAGTATTTCGAAGTAGACTACCTCTCTTTCAAATCGGAACCAGTGAAGGTCCTGTGTGAGTGTCTGGAGGCGGTGGGAGGATGGATGGCGGCTAATGGATTGAGGTTGAATCCTGACAAGACAGAAGGACTGTTTTTGGGGGACAGGGGGCGGGCAGGTGTGGGGGATTCCCTGGTCCTGAATGGGGCAACTGTGCCCCTGAAGGACCAGGTGCGCAGCCTGGGAGTCATTTTGGACTCACAGCTGTCCATGGAGGTGCAGGTCAGTTCTGTGTCCAGGGCAGCTCCATCTGGTACGCAGGATGAGACCCTCCCTGCCCTCAGACTGTCTGGCCGGAGTGGTGCATGCTCTGGTTATCTCCCACTTGGACTACCGCAATGCGCTCTACGTGGGGCTACCTTTGAAGGTGACCCGGAAACTGCAACTAATCCAGAATGCGGCAGCCAGACTGGGTACTGGGAGTGGAGACCACATAACACTGGTCCAGAAAGACCTACAGTGGCTCCCAGTACGTTTCCGAGCACAATTCAAAGTGTTGGTGCTGACCTTGAAAGCCCTAAACGGCCCAGTAGACCTGAAGGAGCATCTCCACCACCATTGTTCAGCCCGGACACCTGGGTCCATCTCCCGAGGGCCTTCTGGCGGTTCCCTCCCTGCGAGTTGTGAGGTTACAGGGAACCAGGCAGAGGGCCTTCTCGGTGGTGGCGCCCGCCCTGTGGAACGCCCTTCCACCAGATGTCAAAGAGAACAACAACTACCAGACTTTTAGAAGACATCTGAAGGCAGCCCTGTTTAGGGAAGTTTTTAATGCTTGATATTTTATTGTGCTTTTATAGTTTTGTTGGGATCCACCCAGAGTGGCCGGGGAAGCCCAGCCAGATGGGCGAGGTATAAATAATAAATGATTATGATTATGATTTGTTGATGGTGGTGGAATTTAGGCACAGGGCTATAGCTGGACTGTTGAGCTTTGCGGCACTTAAAAATGCATTCCTTTATTTTATCATTTTATTTTATTTTATTTTAGGATCAGCTGGGTGCCATTGCAAAAGCTGGAATAAAGATCGAGGGGGGAGCCATCTGTGGACCCCCCTATATTTATGAGAAGGGCAGGGGAAAACCGCATGCTGCTAGTGGGCGGGGCCAGAGGCAAAAGGGGCGGGGCAACAAATGCGAATTCCGCCTTTATGCAGTAGGCTAGTTTCTTACATGGACTTTCTCACAAGCACACATACAGTTCCGTCCGGTCAACTACCCCCAGAGTCGCAAGAGAGCACCGGGACTAAAATAGTTTACCAAAAACTTCAATCTTGTGGTTTATCCCCACGACGGCTACTCACACTGGGTTTTAGTAAAGCAAGCAATTTAATTAAACGATATCGAGCGACAGAACAACTCGGCCACAATAAGGAAATTCTGCCCACAGTACGACTTATTCCCCACCTAGATGTTTTGACTCTTGGCCGCCCTGTTTGCATAACTTAATAATTCCAAAATATAGATGTGTTTTGACTCTCGCAAGACTGAATATACTGAATATACTCGAGGGACGATTCCAAAAAAACCCAATCGGTTAAACGCTTATGTCCCTGTGGAGATGGCAGTTGCGAATCGGCGGCTCATGTCCTTCCGGCCTGCAATCTTTACAAAGATTTGAGGAGCAAAATTATCACCCCTCTTTTATTGTCCATTCCAGGTCGCGAAACCACTGTTACAGTCTCCATTCCCTTGGCAGATCAAGATGAACAGGCGATAGATAGCAAAAGTTGCAAGGTTTTTAACCGGAGCGATTAGAATAAGACCCACCATTTGACTATTGATGCGAACCCACAAAATGTAATTTAACTTTTTACATTTATCCTCTGTATACAGCGGTACCTTGGTTCTCAAATGCCTTGGTTCTCAAATGCCTTGGTTCTCAAATGCCTTGGTTCTCAAACGCCTTGGTTCTCAAACATCTTGGTTCCCAAACACCTTGGTTCCCAAACGCCGCAAACCAGGAAAAGTGTTCCGGTTCGTGAACGTTTTTCGGAAGCCGGACGTCCGGTGTGTCTTCCGATTGTGCGCAGAAAGCTCCTGCAGCCAATCGGAAGCCCTGCCTTGGTTGCTGAACGTTTTCGGACTTCTGGAATGGATTCTGTTTGGCAGGATTGTATTTTAATGGGAAGCGGGAGGCAAAAACAAAGACTGGTTTTCCCTGGTATTCCAGATACGTCCAGGAAAACCCAGACGTATTTCAACCCTATGCAGAGAGACGATACCCAAGGAAATAAAACAGGAGCAAATATGGGAAGTGAGAGCTGAACCATCAAGAAGGCTGACCGCCGAAGAATGGATGCTTTTGAATTCTGGTGCTGGAGGAGACTCTTGAGAGTCCCCTGGACTGCAAGAAGATCAAACCTCTCCATTCTGAAGGAAATCAGTGCTCATGGAAGGACAGATCCTGAAGCTGAGGCTCCACCTCAGGAGAAGAGAAGACTCCCTGGAAAAAACCCTGATGTTGGGAAAGATGGAGGGCGCAAGGAGAAGGGGACGACAGAGGACGAGGTGGTTGGACAGTGTTCTCGAAGCGACCAACATGAGTTTGACCAAACTGCAGGAGGCAGTGGAAGACAGGAGTGCCTGGCGTGCTCTGGTCCAGGGGGTCACAAAGAGGCGGACACGAATAAACGACTAAACATCAAAAGTTTTTTCACAGGTAACGTTGGCTCATAGATGCAGTGTGTGTTTTTGGGAGGTGGGGGGTCGGGCCTCCTCTATCCCCCCCCCGCTCAGCTGCCCTGCAGGCAGCCTGAGCAGTAGGTAGGTACCCCTTTGATGGGACCACCTGCTGGTGATGGAGCTGGGAGCCCACCGGGGTGGAGAACAGCCTTGCAGCAAAGCGAGATGCACATCAAAGATGCCTTTATATGTTATGCATATCGATGGCCGGACCCGTCTCTGTGTGTGTGTGTGTGTGTGTGTTTGTGTGATGGTTGCAGAAGGCAGGGAGAGTTTGATTTGGAGACTGCTGGAGATTCCCAGCTTCAAAGCACTCCAAGATCTCCCTCTGGCTTTCCCCCTCTCGTAACACGCCGTGCCGCTGCCCCGTCTCGCTGCAATCGAACCCAAAATTTCTACTTTGCCTTTCAGCGATCCCTCATAGCCAGTTGTCTTCCTAAACAGGGTTTTAGCAGTGAGTCCATAAGTGACTGTGGAGGCCAATTCTGGATCCCCACGTCCTTCCACAGTGGGGACACGGGTTTCCAGGTGGGAGTTGATCCCGGTGAGGGTTTGCCAAGCGTGCCTTCCTCTTAGCACGTTTCTCCCTTGCGTCCTGAGTTCGAGTGTCTTCAAAGCCCACGACACCTTTGGTCAAGGCTGTTCTCCAACTGGAGTGCTCGCAGGCCAGTGTTTCCCAGTTGTCAGTGTTTATACTACATTTTTTAGACTTGCCTTGATACAGTCTTTGAACCTCTTTTGTTGACCACCAACATTACGCTCTCCGTTTTTAAAAGTTCGGAATAGAGGAGTTGCTTTGGAAGACGATAATCTGGCTATGCAACGACTGCAGCACGGATGTTACTAGCCCACAGATGGAAAGAAGATAAAAGTCCCTACCAGAGAATAATGGCAAACTAAGCTGATGGACTAAAGGGACGCGGGTGGCGCTGTGGGTTAAACCACAGAGCCTAGGACTTGCCGATCAGAAGGTTGGCGGTTCGAATCCCCGCAATGACGGGGTGAGCTCCCGTTGCTCGGTCCCTGCTCCTGCCCACCTAGCAGTTCGAAAGCACGTCAAAGTGCAAGTAGATAAACAGGTACCGCTCCGGCGGGAAAGTAAACGGCGTTTTCGTGCTCTGCTCTGGTTCGCCAGAAGCGGCTTAGTCCTGCTGGCCACATGACCCGGAAGCTGTATGCCGGCTCCCTCGGCCAGTAAAGCGAGATGAGCACCGCAACCCCAGAGTCGGCCACGACTGGACCGAATGGTCAGGTGTCCCTTTACCTTTACCTTTAAGCTGATTGACTAAGCCTTGCCGACCCCTGATCTATCCCATCTTCTGTCTAAGCAATACCCCCCTTTCTCACACCTGCTGGTCCTTATAACAAACCGGTTCCCGAGCTTGACTTTTTCCTCTGCCCTCCTAGTTCCCCTTTCCTTGTGTGTCGTGCTTTCGCTGTTGTAGATTTTAAGCCGCGGCTCCCTTGACCCACGGCATTATTTCTGTGGCACCCCTGTGGGGCTCAGGAGCCCAGTTATGTCCCCCCCTTGCCTGCAGAGCTGGCAGCCCCTCACCTTTTTTTTAACACCCTTCCTTGTTGCCAGCGGCACCCCTGAGCATCATTCAAGGCACGACACACTGAACCACTGTATTACACCCTGGAACAAGGTGTCATACGCCCCAAAAGCAGCAAGTGTCCCGGGGCATTATGGGAAACTCCAAAGCTGCCCCCTGCCAGACGAAGGGAAGTCACGGGAGTGCTGCTGTCGCCCCCCATAAGATATCTGTGAGCCCCAACACAAGCAAGAGAGCCTCCTTTTTCGCCATCGACACAGCCTGTCCCGACGCACAGACAGCTCCCTTTTAATAATAATAATAATAATAATTTTTATTTATACCCCACCCTCCCCAGCCAGAGCCTGGCTCAGGGCGGCTAACACCATTAAAATTACAGTAAAAACATAATAATAATTACCGTATTTTTTGCTCTATAAGACTCACTTTTCCCCTCCTAAAAAGTAAGGGGAAATGTGTGTGCGTCTTATGGAGCGAATGCAGGCTGCGCAGCTCTCCCAGAAGCCAGAACAGCAAGAGGGATTGCTGCTTTCGCTGCGCAGCGATCCCTCTTGCTGTTCTGGCTTCTGAGATTCAGAATATTTTTTTCTTGTTTTCCTCCTCCGAAAACTAGGTGCGTCTTGTGGTCTGGTGCGTCTTATAGAGCGAAAAATACAGTAAAAAAACACCAATTTAAAATACAGGTTAAAATGCAGCCTCATTTTAAAAGGAGCCCATAGATCAAAACCATAAGGGGAAGGAAACATAAGGGTCAGACTGAGTTCAAACCAAAGGCCAGGCAGAACAGCTCTGTCTTGCAGGCCCTGCGGAAAGATGTCAAGTCCCGCAGGTGCCTGGTCTCTTGTTCCACCAAGTCGGGGCCAGTACTAAAAAAGCCCTGGCCCTAGTTGAGACCAATCTAACCACCTTGCGACCTCCAAAAGGTTTGGGGAAGTTTCAGCCTGGCATAATGCGCATTTCTACACATGGCTGCTCGGAAACCGCTGCAGCCCGAACAATCTGCTAGTCCTCAAGAGGGTGAGGAAAAACCGCGCAGGGGAGAGGGGCAGCGGTGCGGTATCTACGGGGGCCTTGAGAAGAGCGAGTTGAGCGAGATCACCAAGTCCCAGAACTTCCCCCGAACCCCAAAACCACACGGGGACGAGATAGGTGGTTGCATACCGGTCCCGGCTGCTGATTGGACGGGTCGCAGGCCAGCGAGACGAGGTCTTTCAGAGGGTCCTGAGGGTTCAGGTGCGGCGGGTACCGTATGGCTGTGTGTTGGAAGTAAGTGGAGGCCGTCTGGGGCAGGATCGAGGTGGTGGGGAAATGTAGCGCGGAGGAAGGATGGGGGCTTCGGGCGATACCTGCAGGGGGCGACAGATAATAATAATAATAATAATAATTTATTATTTATACCCCGCCCATCTGGCTGTGCTTTCCCAGCCACTCTGGGTGGCTTCCAAAAAAATATTAAAATACTGTAATACATCAAACATTAAAAGCTTCCCTAAACAGGGCTGCCTTCAGATGTCTTCTGAAAGTCAGATAGTTGTTTATTTCCTTGACATCTGGCGGGAGGGCGTTCCACAGGGTGGTGCCACCACTGAGAAGGCCCTCTGCCTGGTTCCCTGTAACTTCGCTTCTCGCAGGGAGGGAACTGCCAGAAGGCCCTCAGAGCTGGACCTCAGTGTCCGGGCAGAACAATGGGGATGGAGACGTTCCTTCAGATATACTGGACCGAGGCCATTTAGGGCTTTCAAGGTCAGCACCAACACTTTGAATTGTGCTCGGAAACGTACTGGGAGCCAATGTAGGTCTTTCAGGACCAGTGTTATGTGGTCTCGGCGGCCGCTCCCAGTCCCCAGTCTAGCTACCGCATTCTGGATTAGTTGTAGTTTCCGGGTCACCTTCCAAGGTATCCCCACGGAGAGTGCATTGCAGTAGTCCAAGCGGGAGATAACCAGAGCATGCACCACTCTGGAGAGACAGTCCACGGGCAGGGAAGGTCTCATCCTGCGTCCCAGATGGAGCTGCCCTGGATACAGAATTGACCTGCACCTCCATGGACAGCTGTGAGTCCAAAATGACTCCCAGGCTGCGCACCTGGTCCTTCGGGGGCACAGTGACCCCATTCAGGACCAGGGAATCCTCCACACCTGCCCGCCTCCTGTCCCCCAAAAACAGTCCTTCTGTCTTCTCAGGTAGAGAGGAGACTGGGTGGCCAGCCTCGCCGCGACACCCCCGGACCCCCTCCCACGCCCGGGGCACCTCTGCAGAGACCACCACCCTGGCCTTCTTTCCTGCTACAACCTCGCCTCCCTGCTCCCCGGTCTCCTTGGGAAAGTTAATTTTTTAAAAATCCGCCCGGATATTTTAATCCTGAAAAGGAGGACATGTCCTGGAAAAAGAGGACACATGGCAACCGGGTGGGGGCACAGGTGTTTCCCCTCATTCCTGGTCAAAGATGGAGCATCTCTCTCATGTGCAGCAGGAAATGCTACTTTTATTAAATTACGTTTATTCAATTTATCAGCTGAGGATCACAGTGCCGTTTGCTGCAGAAAAGAATTCTGGGAACTGTAGTTTTCTGAGGATGCTCAGAGCACCCTGACGGAAACGGTGGAGAAAACGTCCTTAGGAGAAAGAAAGGACTTTCGAAAATTGTGCCTGGAGCAACTTGAGTCAAAAAATAAGAGGTGGGCTGTGCCAATTTGGACGGCTGGGACTGAGGAATCACATACCGTATTTTTCGCTCTATAAGACGCACTTTTTCCCTCCTAAAAAGTAAGGGGAAATGTGTGTGCGTCTTATGGAGTGAATGCAGCTATCCCAGAAGCCAGAACAGCAAGAGGGATTGCTGCTTTCGCTGCGCAGCGATCCCTCTTGCTGTTCTGGCTTCTGAGATTCAGAATATTTTTTCCTTGTTTTCCTCCTCCAAAAACTTGGTGCGTCTTATGGTCTGGTGCGCCTTTTAGAGCGAAAAATACGGTACATGTTGAGAGTCTCTGCAAGCAGAAAGCTAGCAGTGCAAGGACTCTGTTACTTTTCTACTTGCGAGGGGTTTCAAAATGAGACGGCTTCCCTGCAACACAGAAACATGAACCCAAAGTGGCACATTCCAGCTTTAGGGAGAATTCTCCTGCCTTATTTTGCCCCCTTCCTTGGCGACCCCCGACCTACCGCTGTGTACGGCGATGACGGGACGGTGGTGTTGTGTAAAACTGCTCAGCCGGGGCGAAGTATCTTGCGGAGACGGACTGTTGAAGGGAGACTTGTCCATGTCTGGCTTTTTCGGAGAAATACCTGGAGATGAATTTGAGGAAGAGGCGACATGTTTATCCGCAGCAATAGGCCCCCTAAGTTCTGCACCTTCTGCCCTCTAAGTCCCTGAGCATGGTCGCCAAACTGTTAATGGAAAAATCCGAGGGCTCCCTTGGACAAAAAAAAGAGACACCAACCAGGATAACTTGGAGCAAAACAGCAGCTAGTAAGCTTGATCTTTATTAAAGCTGTTGCAACAGGGTGCTCCCCTCACTTGCAGGAGAGGAGGAGGACCCAGAAAAATGGTGTGCAAGGCCTTATAAAGACTTTTGAAATTGCCACCCTGTAGATCAAGACCACCCCCAGAAACATCATGCATACATCACAGAAGGGGTGTAACCTAAGACCACCCCTCAGGTACATCACACCTACATCACAGAAAAGGCGGTCTAAAACAGAAATTTTAATATTGTTTTTCTCCTGTCCTTGTTTATCTCCTGTCTGGCAGGTTACTTGATTGGATTTCCTGGGGAGCCTGGCCAGTCATATGTAGTGATAAATACTTAGTTCCTGGGCCAGGTCACAGGCTCACACCCTATTCAAAACACAGACATACCCTTCAGACAGGATTTGTGAAGGAAAGAGACAATGGGGAGGCTTTTCTATTTTGACCTTGCAGAGAAAAGATTTGGTCAGTTTAGGAATCAAAATGGTTCCAGGTTGGCCTTCCTGTGCTGATCTATGTATGTGCTTGGTTGGTACGCTTATGAACATTACCATATATTTAAGACCATAAAATTCCTATCACAAAGGCACCTATTAATTTTTTAATTTTCATTATTTATACCAGGCATAGGCAAACTCTGGCCCTGTTTGGGACTACAATTCCCATCATCCCTAACTAACAGAACCAGTGGTCAGGGATGATGGGAATCGGAGTCCCAGACATCTGGGGGGCCGGAGTTTGCCTATGCCTGATTTATATTACAATTTTTTTGCATTTCAATGAATACAGCCGTAACATTCGCAACCATCGACATCTGTTCCTCCCCTTCTACGGTTTCATTCATTTATCAACTGCGTATTCTAATCACACCCCCTATGCTCACATTTCTCTCTGCCCCCTATATCTTCAACACTTGTAAAAGCCATTTGCACGTTCAGAATGTAGGCACCCTATATACAGAAAGGAGCAAACCAGTGATATTTTAGGGAGCAGGCTAGCAGGCCGGGCCCATGACTTACATCCTAGGAGCCTACACAACACAAAACACTGTATGTAGGTTTTATTTTATTGGTTTTTTATCTTGTATTTTGGAAATGTGCATCCAGTTTTTTCCCCTTTAAATTTTTTTGGGGATCCCCAAGAGAGTGGGCCCCTAAGCTAGAGCTTGCTTAGCTTATACGTAAATCCGGTACTGACTCTGAGGTGCGGCTCTGATTTAATTCATGAAACTCATCCGCCATTCGATGGCAGAAGAGAAACCGGCTTTTGTCATTCCGGGACTGTCCCTGGAAAAACAGGACACTCGGAGGAGATGGGAGAGAACTGTTGAGTTTGGAAGAAACCGTTCAAGATAATCTATTCTGCAACCCCTTGCAATACAGAAATCTTTTGCTCAAACCCACGACCTTGAGAATTACAGAGCATTGCGCTCTACCTGTCGCAGCTCTGTCTGAGTCTTGGGCAAGCCTGACCAATAATTTTTAAAACTCCCAAGATCAGTGATGAGGGTTTATTAAAATTGTATACTGCCCCAAACCCACCAGGTCTCAACTCACTGAATAATATGACAATATAAAAATGGAAAATACCGTATTTTTTGCTCTATAAGACTCACTTTTTCCCCTCCTAAAAAGTAAGGGGAAATGCGTGTGCGTCTTATGGGCGAATGCAGGCTGCGCAGCTATCCCAGAAGCCAGAATAGCAAGAGGGTTTGCTGCTTTCGCTGCACAGAGATCCCTCTTGCTGTTCTGGCTTCTGAGATTCAGAATATTATTTTTTCTTGTTTTCCTCCTCCAAAAACTAGGTGCGTCTTATGGTCTGGTGCGTCTTAGAGAGCAAAAAATACGGCGCATAAGCGATGACTCACACAGAAGACCATTTAAAAAATTAAACTTATGAATACGTGGAATAGCTTTGACATCACAGGCCGGGCTCCTAAATCATCCCCCCCCCCATACATAAATCTGACACTGTGTGTGACACCATGCGGAGGGGACCAACTGACCAGAGGAGCTGGCACCCACGAGCCCCTGAGCTTAAGAAAGCTGGCAACTCCTGCCATCTCCGACGTCCTTCTGGCAACGGGGTGGAAGACAGGGCAGAGAGAGGGTTAATCCCCTCTCGGCTTAGCCCCTGCCCTCCAGGCAGCGATTTATCTGGGGCAGTCGTTTTACGCGGCGCCACTAAAGGGTTTAGCTCTCTCCCAGACGCTCATTGAGAAGGATTTTACAACCAGAACATCCAGTCCAGGATTGAAATAAAGCTCTTCTTGCAGAGGATCTGAACACGTCTCTCGTCGGAGGGCAAACGACGGCCGGCTGGGAGAGCAGGGGTGGGGAATCCCGACATTGCCCACCAGCCAAATGCAGAAAGATATTTTTGGGGACAGGACGTGGGTGGCGCTGTGGGTTAAACCACAAGAGCCTAGGGCTTGCCGATCAGAAGGTCGGCGGTTCGAATCCCCGCAATGACGGGGTGAGCTCCCGTTGCTTGGTCCCTGCTCCTGCCCACCTAGCAGTTCGAAAGCACGTCAAAGCGCAAGTAGATAAATAGGTACCACTCTGGCGGGAAGGTAAACGGCGTTTCCGTGTGCTGCTCTGGTTCGCCAGAAGCGGCTTAGTCCTGCTGGCCACAGGAGCCGGAAGCTGGACGCCGGCTCCCTTGGCCAATAAAGCGAGATGAGCGCCGCAACCCTAGAGACAGCCATGACTGGACCTAATGGTCAGGGATCCCTTTACCTTTACTGTAATAATAGGGACGCGGGTGGCACTGTGGGTTAAACCACAGAGCCTAGGACTTGTTGATCAGAAGGTCGGTGGTTCGAATCCCCGCAATGACGGGGTGAGCTCCCGTTGCTCGGTCCCTGCTCCTGCCCACCTAGCAGTTGGAAAGCACGTCAAAGTGCAAGTAGATAAATAGGTACCACTCCGGCGGGAAGGTAAACAGCGTTTCCTTGCGCTGCTCTGGTTCGCCAGAAGCAGCTTAGTCCTGCTGGCCACATGACCCGGAAGCTGTACGCCGGCTCCCTCGGCCAGTAAAGCGAGATGAGCGCCGCAACCCCAGAGTCGGCCACGACTGGACCTAATGGTCAGGGGTCCCTTTACCTTTTTATTTTGGGGATAGATTTGCAAGCTAACAATAGGGGAATGTTGGGGCTTCGCCACCAGCCAAATGCTGAACGATACTGTTGTGGGTACCTTTGCAAGCTAATAATAAGAATAATAATTTTTGAATGGGTTTCAATTGAGATGGATAAGATTTTGGAACGCAGTAAAAAAAAAATCAAACCATCCATTCTAGGATGCAGGGGGTGGGACCCACCTAAATTATATAATTCAGCATCTGAATGATTGGGATTAGTAATTGTACAGCAGAACCTTGCTTTTTCGAGCTCCTTGGAAGCCGAACGATTCAGTACCCGGACGCCGGAAACCCAGAACCGTATGCTTCCATTTTCGAACATTCCTCAGAAGTCGAACGGCTTCCGAGGTGTGTTTCTCCATTTTCTGAATGGAATTTGCAGATTCCACACAAAAAACACTTATGTCCCTGTGGAGATGGCAGTCCCGAATCGGTGGCACATGCCCTTCTGGCTTGCCCTCTTGATAAAGACTTGAGGAATGAGATTATCACCCCTCTTTTATCGTCCATCCCGGGTCGCCCAGCCACTGCCCCAGGGTCCTTTCCCTTGGCAGATCAAGATGAGCAGATGACGGCAAAGGTGGCAAGGTTTTTAGCCGGGGTGATCAGAATCAGGTCCACTATTTGACTCTTGGTTCAAAACCCCAAAATGCATTCTATATGAGAGCTGGACCATCAAGAAGGCTGATGGCCGAAGAATGGATGCTTTTGAATTGTGGTGCTGGAGGAGACTCTTGAGAGTCCCATGGATTGCAAGAAGATCCAACCTCTCCATTCTGAAGGAAATCAGCCCTGAGTGCTCCCTAGAGGGACAGATCCTGAAGCTGAGGCTCCAAGACTTTGGCCACCTCAGGAGAAGAGAAGACTCCCTGGAAAAGACCCTGATGCTGGGAAAGATGGAGGGCGCAAGGAGAAGGGGACGACAGAGGACGAGATGGTGGGACAGTGTTCTCGAAGCTACCAGCATGAGTTTGACCAAACTGCGGGAGGCAGTGGAAGACAGGAGGGCGTGGCGTGCTCTGGTCCAGGGAGTCACAAAGAGGCGGACACAACTAAACGACTAAAGAACAACAGTCTTTGTATATCGTATTGTTGTTTTATTGTTGCGGCCGACGGCTGACGCAAATAAAGAATCATTCATTCTCGCTGCTCCACCAATATTTCCCAGCTTCTCCCCTTTGCATCCTCTGGCCTGTGCCCTTCTGCAAACCGCTGTTCTAAATCTATACTGGCCTCCACTTCTCAGGAAGGTGCACCCCCTGACAAAAGCTTGGTTTCCTGAAGGTTTCAGGGCAGCCCGACTCCCCTCCGACTTACCCCCTTCCATGTCTTCCGTCCAATTGCGGCTGCTACTCGTGGGGGAGCTGGGCGACGTGTAATATTCGCCCCCCGGGCTGCCGTCCAGGTCGTCCTCCATCGAGCCGGACTTATGACGTTTACTCCTGAGGTGAGGCAGAAGGGGGAAGAGCAGTTAGCGTTCGGGTTGTTAATGGAGAAATCTGAGGGCTCCCTTGGACAAAAAACAAGGACACCAGCCAGGCATACCAGAGCAAAACAGCAGCCAGTAGGCTTGGTCTTTATTGAAGACTGTAGTGACAGGACTTGCACCTGCCACCAGGTGGAACAAGATGGAAGCCCCGAATAAAAGAGAACCCCAACTTTTATTAGCTAGGGACGCGGGTGGAGCTGTGGGTTAAACCACAGAGCCTAGGACTTGCCCGTCAGAAGGTCGGTGGTTCGAATCCCCGCAATGACGGGGTGAGCTCCCGTTGCTCGGTCCCTGCTCCTGCCCACCTAGCAGCTCAAAAGCACGTCAAAGTGCAAGTAGATAAATAGGTACAACTCCGGCGGGAAGGTAAACAGCGTTTCCGTGTGCTGCTCTGGTTCGCCAGAAGCGGCTTAGTCCTGCTGGCCACATGACCCAGAAGCTGGACGCCGGCCCCCTCGGCCAGTAAAGCGAGATGAGCGCCACAACCCCAGACCCAGCCACGACTGGACCTAATGGTCAGGGGTCCCTTTACCTTTACTCATCCCCATGTTACAGGTAAAGGGACCCCTGACCATTAGGTCCAGTCGTGGCCGACTCTGGGGTTGCGGCGCTCATTAGGAGAAGGACAGGGTAGCAAGGGAAGGCGATGAAAGGATGGGAACACAGCGCCACAACCCCAAGCCCGGACTCACCCACTGGAGGAAGTGCTGGGGAGCGTCCTCCTCATGCCCGTACTTGAGGGGTTCAAGTCGTAGGCGAGGTGTCCCTGCAGCTCCCCAAGGGAGAAATTGGGCCCTGTGCCCGTCACCACCGGCGCTGTGGAGAAGGCAGAGAAAGGGGGTCAATGTTTGTTTATGTACCCCACAACAGCTGCTGGAATACTTTTTGGCTCAGAGATGGAAGCAGCAAGAACTCCCTACTCTGGAAGACTGGCAGATAAAGATGGTCGGATACAGTGGTACCTCGGGTTAAGTACTTAATTCGTTCCAGAGGTCCGTTCTTAACCTGAAACTGTTCTTAACCTGAAGCACCACTTTAGCTAATGGGGCCTCCTGCTGCCGCCACGCGATTTCTGTTCTCACCCTGAAGCAAAGTTCTTAACCCGAGGTACTATTTCTGGATTAGCGGAGTCTGTAACCTGAAGCGTCCGTAACCCGAGGTACCACCGTATGTGGAGTTGGCAAAGCCAACGGGGAAGATCCGGAATCGGCACGACGTGTTCTTTCTTTCCCCTGTTTACTGCTTTATATTGCATTATTATATTGCATTATTCGGGATGCGGGTGGCGCTGTGGGTTAAACCACAGAGCCTAGGACTTGCCGATCAGAAGGTCGGCAGTTCGGATCTCCGCAACGGCGGGGTGAGCTCCCGTTGCTCGGTCCCTGCTCCTGCCAACTTAGTTCGAAAGCATGAAGTGCAAGTAGATAAATAGGTACCACTCTGGCGCGAAGGGAAACGGCGTTTCCGTGCGCTGCTCTGGTTCGCCAGAAGCGGCTTAGTCCTGCTGGCCACATGACCCGGAAGTTGTACACCGGCTCCCTCGGCCAGTAAAGCGAGATGAGCGCTGCAACCCCAGAGTCGGCCACGACTGGACCTAACGGTCAGGGGTCCCTTTACCTTTACTGCATTATTTATTTCCTCCTCCCCCCGCCCGCCATTAATCGCACGGCCAACCGGAAGTCGCATTATTTATTTTATATCCCCCCCTTTTCTTTCCCCTTCTCCCTCAGCTGTCTATTTGTCCATTCCTGCTCATATACTTTCTGATTCCCTTAAAAACAAAATAAAAAAAGAACAAAAGCGAAACAAAGGAGTTCGTTCTGCCCAAATTGGACGCCATCTGGAATCACGGCTAGGAATCAAATCAGTTTTGTTGACACGGACTGGGAGCAGCAATTCCTCCTTGCACAATTATGACCGTGCAGCTGCAGAGTGCAAGACTGCTTGTGCAAAAGTTACCCTGACTGCACAACGCAAAAAAACCCAGGACCTCAGGCCAGGTTTTCACGAAGGCCAGCTATACAAGAAGCGGCAAAAAGAGGCCTACTCACTCCGGGAAACTTGGATCAGCTCCGTGACGCTGAACACCCCGGACGTGACGAAGTTCTCTTGGAAATCTGTCGCGTCTGCGGGAAAAGGGGGAAAGAGAGGTTAATTGAGCATGGGGAGCATAACGCCCTGGGAGGAATTGAAACGGGGAAACTAGATGCTTCGCTTTCCTTTTTATTAAAAATTAATAAATTGCCAGGATGAAACAGGAGGCATTCCCTGTTTAGAAGAATTATTCCCAGTTTAGAGGAGGTATTCTCTGTTTAGAAGAAGCACTCCCTGTTTAGAGGTGGTATCCCCTATTTAAAGGAGATATTCTCTGTTTAGAGGAGGTATCTTCTGTCTAGAAGAGGTATCCCCTGTTTAGAGGAGGTATTCTCTGTTTAGAAGAAGCATTCCCTGTTTAGAGGAGGCATTCTCTGTTTCGAAGAGGTATTCTCTGTTTAAAGGAGGTATCCTCTGTCTAGAAGAAGCACTCCCTGTTTCGAAGAGGTATTCTCTGTTTAAAGGAGGTATTCTCTGTTTAGAAGAGTTATTATCCTTTTAGAGGAGGTATTCTCTATTTAGAAGAAGCACTGCCTGTTTAGGGGAAGTATTATCTATTTAGAAAAGGCATTCCCTCTTTAGAAGAAGCACCCCTTGTTTAGAGGAGGCATTCTCTGTTTAGGGGAGGTATTCTCTGTTTAGAAGAGGCATCCCTTGTTTAGAGGAGGTATTCTCTATTTAGAGAAGGTATCCTCTGTTTAGAAGAAGCACTCCCTGTTTCGAAGAGGTATTCTCTGTTTAGAGAAGGTAACCTCTGTTTAGAAGAGGCACCCCCTGTTTAGAGGTGGTATCCTCTATTTAGAAGAAGCATTCCCTGTTCGAAGAAGCACTCCCTGTTTCGAAGAGGTATTCTCTGTTTAAAGGAGGTATTCTCTGTTTAAAGGAGGTATTCTCTGTTTAAAGGAGGTATCCTCTGTCTAGAAGAAGCACTCCCTGCTTAGAAGAGGTATTCTCTGTTTAGAGGAGATAATCTCTGTAGGTACTCCCTGTTTAGCAGAGGCATTCCCTCCTGAGAATCAGGGATGCCTCCGTAGCCAGGATGGCCAGGCAGCAAGGATGATGGGAGTTGTAGCATCTAGAGGCCCTCAGATACCCACATCCCTGACCTAAGAGGTACCGTTTCCTTACTACATGCCAGAGATGGAGGAATGCCTCTGTTTAGAAGAGGAATTCCCTCTTGAGGAAAGGTGAACACCTCTTAGAGGAAAAACGGGGAGCATGGGGATCGCCAGAGCTTGCAGGACTACAACACATATCAGCCCCAGCCGACAGCTTGGCCAATGGTCAGGAATGATGGGAGTTGTAGTCCAGCGGCATGGCGATCTCCTCCCATCCCTGCTATAGGGACATAAGACGTTTCTCCTCTTCCCGCTTTTGTGCGCTGAGCATCCTTTGACTCACCCAACGTGATGATGGGCTTGCTGTCCTCCTGGTCAGAGCCGATTCCCGTCCTGGGGCTACTGCTTTGATCTGAATCTGAAAAGGAAAGATGGAGGTGTGAGCTTTGCAACTGCAAATGGCCCGGGCTAATGATATCTCTGATTACCTTGCACCGAAATCCCTTCAGACATCCGAAAAGGAAGTAATATAAACAGCATTTGGGACTTTTTAGCTTAAAGAAACTGGGACGCGGGTGGCGCTGTGGTCTAAACCTGAGCCTCCATGGACAGCTGTGAGTCCAGAATGACTCCCAGGCTACACACCTGGTCCTTCAAGGGCACAGTGACCCCATTCAGGACTAGGGAATCCTCCACACCTGTCCACCCCCTCCCCCCAAAACAGTCCTTCTGTCTTGTCAGGATCCAGCCTCAATCTGTTAGCCGCCATCCATCCTCCAACCGCCTCCAGACCCTCGCAGACTCACATTATCGCTCTCACTTTCAGCCCGCGTGACGGGTCACGATTATGGATGGCCACACATGCCCATTCGTGGAATGAATCTGTGGTGCGATGTGAGAACATTAGTGCTGGACAGACAGAGCCTGTCTAGCCTCCAGTTCTCCCAGTGGCTAAACCAGTTGCCCCAAGAGACATCTTCTTTCGTTGAGATTGGAGGGACTAGGCATGCCAGAGGTCTGGAAATTGCCGGACACCCCCAAAAAAGCTCCACAACTTTTGTGTCCAGATTTTCACTTCCTTTTCTTTCATATATAACTTTTTATTGGGTTTTAGAAACAAGAAACAAGGGACGCGGGTGGCGCTGTGGTCTAAACCACAGAGCCTAGGGCTTGCCGATTAGAAGGTCGGCGGTTCGAATCCCCGCGACGGGGTGAGCTCCCGTTGCTCGGTCCCTGCTCCTGCCCACCTAGCAGTTCAAAAGCACCTCAAAGTGCAAGTAGATAAATAGGTACCGCTCCGGCGGGAAGGTAAACGCCGTTTCCGTGCACTGCTCTGGTTCGCCAGAAGCGGCTTAGTCCTGCTGGCCATATGACCTGGAAGCTGGACGCCGGCTCCCTCGGCCAGTAAAGCGAGATGAGCGCCACAACCCCAGAGTCAGTCACGACTGGACCTAATGGTCAAGGGTCCCTTTACCTTTACCTTTTTACCTTAGCTTAAAGAAAACAAGGAGAGGAAGAGGCGACAGCTGGGGAAACCCAGCCGAATGGGCACAGTATAATAATTGTTGTTTATAAAAATTCGTGGCCTGCAAAAAGAGGAGAAATCAACTCGAATCTTCTCTAACGTGCAAGTTTTCTCAAAGCAAATTCCTCTTGATGTTTATGTTTCCCCAATGTGATGCATTTCTGCATTTTACTTTCGCAAATATACGTGTTTATATGTACGCTTTGCCCGGGTTAGTGCACTTCCGCACCCGTCTCTTGGCTGCGCCACAAAATTCAGAGAAGTGCAAATCTCGGAGCACGGCAGTGTTTCGCAAACGGCGAAGCAGCTAGGTCCGCTTTTGAAGGCAAAGGCGAGGCAGTGTGGTACAGTGGTTAGAGTGGCGGACTTGGACTTGGGAGGCCAGGGTTCAAGTCCCCCGTGCTTGGCCGTGAAGGTCAATGAAACTGGATGAATTTTGTCTCCCGTCCCTCACTCTGTGCATCTGGATCGATCCCAATACTTTTTCACAGGGAAGTATTTTCACACATCCAGAAGGATTCACCACTTGAACTTCTGCCTGCCGGCACGACAGCCCTTTCATAAGAGGCAGAGTGTGGCAATACCCGATAATGACCCCCCTTCAACCCTGGACATGGCCGTAGCCAGGATTTTTGTCAGGGCAGCCAAAGTTGTCGAGCCATTCCTGGGAAATCACGGGTAAAAATACCCCGTAAATAGGACATTGCGGGGGGCAGGTTTCTGCTAAGGGTGGGGGCAGAACCTCAAACAATTGAGTACCTTGGTTCTCAAACTTAATCCGTTCCAAAACCAAAGCATTCCAGAACCAAGGTGCGCTGCTTTCCCATAAAAACCTCTGCCCCAATATGTTGGACTTTGGGGTGCTATTTTCAACACCTCTTGGCGCACACTTGGCCCCAATCCGTGCATTTTTCTGCACATCACTTGGCCAGAGAGCAGCACCATGCCATTTGGGAAAGCGTGGGTTTCGACGGAGGGCTGTGTTTTTGGTTTTTGTAGAGTTTTGGAAAGAGCAAGCGAGATAGGTAAAGGTAAAGGGACCCCTGACCTTTAGGTCTTGTCATGACCGACTCTGGGGTTGCGGCGCTCATCTCGCTTTACTGGCCGAGGGAGCCGGCGTACAGCTTCCGGGTCATGTGGCCAGCAGGACTAAGCCGCTTCTGGTGAACCAGAGCAGCGCACGGAAACGCCGTTTACCTTCCCGCTGGAGCAGTACCTATTTATCTACTTGCACTTTGACGTGCTTTCGAACTGCTAGGTTGGTAGGAGCAGGGGCCGAGCAACGGGAGCTCACCCCGTCATTGCGGGGATTCGATCCGCCAACCTTCTGATCGGCAAGCCCTTGTCTCTGTGGTTTAGCGAGATAAGCTTGGCGTTGAATGCAAACTGAATCAGCTGCCTCCTCAGTGGCTGATCTTTGATGGGACTCTATATCCGGGGCAGCCGACAGTCCAATCCTTCCACCGACTGAGATGAGAAAGCAACAAGGTGGAAAGGGGAGAGGTGGCCGAGGGAACGCTCCACAAGGGAGGGGGTTCGGAAAAAGGGCGAGGGGCTGCCAGCTCTGCAGGGAAGGGGGGACATAACCGGGCTCCCGAGCCCCACAGTTGTGCCACAGACAAATGTACAGTGGTACCTCGGGTTACATACGCTTCAGGTTACATACGCTTCAGGTTACAGACTCTGCTAACCCAGAAATATTAAGAACTTTGCTTCAGGATGAGAACAGAAATCGTGCTCTGGCTGCGCGGCAGCAGCAGGAGGCCCCATTAGCTAAAGTGGTGCTTCAGGTTAAGAACAGTTTCAGGTTAAGAACGGACCTCCGGAACGAATTAAGTACTTAACCTGAGGTACCACTGTAGTTCAAGGGAGCCGTGGGCCCAAAAAGGCTGCAAAACCCTGGGCTTAAATGCTTGGGCGAGATTGCGTTGCAGCCGGTTGACTTTTTGCTGCAGTTTTTGTGTGTGTGCACACCGGACCAGGCCTTCCTCGAAGGGAGAACCACGGGGACTCTCCGTGCAGAGAGAGGTGGGGAGAAAAAACTCACCCACTGCAGCAACTCGCCTCTCGCCTCCCCACACCCGACTCGCCGGCCCCCCTCCTCCCTCCTTCATCAGAAACACAGCTCACGCCTCGGCCAGGCTGCAGCCCAGAACTCTCCGTTCCAGGCTTTCCATCTTATCTAAAAATAATCAGGCTCTCCGGGCCGTCAGCAGAGCAGACGCTGAGCTCAGCACTAATGGTTCCTAGTAGCATCCTGGATTAGACAACCGCACCCCCCCACTCTGCTCTGCCAGCCCAGGCTCTGCTCTTTCTGCCCCCCCACCCACAGACCAAACGCCCCACATGCAAACCCCTCTTTCTCTTCCTTCTGCAGAAATCGGCACATCCCTGCTGATCCTTGAACCAGGAGTCGTTTTTGGAACCAGGGTTTTTCTTTCCATAGGTGTCATAGATGTGGCCATGGGGGGAGAGGGGCAGCTGAGACCCTGCTAGATCCTTAAAATTTATTGATAGTGCACCATGAATGTTGGTGCTGGAGGAGACTCTTGAGAGTCCCACGGACTGCAAGGAGATCAGACCTCTCCATTCGGAAGGAAATCAGCCCTGAGTGCTCACTGGAAGGACAGATCCTGAAGCTGAGGCTCCAAGACTTTGGCCACCTCAGGAGAAGAGAAGACGCCCTGGAAAAGACCCTGATGTTGGGAAAGATGGAGGGCACAAGGAGAAGGGGACAACAGAGGATGAGATGGTGGGACAGTGTTCTCGAAGCTACCAGCAGGAGTTTGACCAAACTGCGGGAGGCAGTGGAAGACAGGAGGGCCTGGCGTGCTCTGGTCCAGGGGGTCACGAAGAGGCGGACACGACGAAACGACTCAACAACAACACAATGAATTGAGGCTACCTCCTTTATACGGTGGTGCCTTGGTTCTCAAACTTAAACCGTTCTGGAAATTCCGTTCCGAAACCAAAGCGTTCCAAAACCAAGGTGCGCTGCTTTCCCATAGAAAGCAATGCAAAACAGATTAATCCATTCCAGACTTTTAAAAACAACCCCTAAAACAGCAATTGAACATGAATTTTGGTATCTAATGAGACCATTGATCCATAAAATGAAAGCAATAAACAATGTACTGCAGTCGCACACTCCAATCATCAGTAGCTGAACTGGGTTCCACACTGCCACAAAAATAAAACAAAAAAGCCACAAAAACGCAAAATAAATAGCAAAAGCAGACCTCAGAATAACAAATCGGAGCACATTCGGCATCCGGAAAAAGTTTGCAAACCGGAACACTTACTTCCAGGTTTGCAGTGTTTGGGTTCCAAGTTGTTTGAGTACCAAGGCGTTTGACAACCAAGGGACCACTATGGTCACTTTTAACCGTTTGTCCTTGTTTTTAATCTTTTAAAGTTATGTTTATAATCACCTTTGAAGTACAGCGGGACCTCGGTTGTCGAACGTTGACGGCCTTTTCCATACCCTCCCACATTTCTCCAATGAAAATAGGTAAAGGGACCCCTGACCATTAGGTCCAGTCGTGGCTGACTCTGGGGTTGCGGCGCTCATCTCGCTTTACTGGCCAAGGGAGCCGGCGTACAGCTTCCGGGTCATGTGGCCAGCAGGCCTAAGCCGCTTCTGGCGAACCAGAGCAGCGCACGGAAACGCCGTTTACCTTCCCGCTGAAGCGGTACCTCTTTATCTACTTGCACTTTGACGTGCTTTCGAACTGCTAGGTTGGCAGGAGCAGGGACCGAGCAACGGGAGCTCACCCCGTCATTGCGGGGATTCGATCCGCCGACCTTCTGATCGGCAAGTCCTAGGCTCTGTGGTTTAACCCACAGCGCCACCCGCGTCCCTCCAATGAAATTGGGGTGTCCTATTCCAACATCATCATCCTTTTCTCATTTATACCCCCCTTCTCTGACTGTGTTGCCCCAGCTACTCTGGGCAGCTTCCAACACATGTAAAAGCATAATCAAACATCAAACATAAAAAAACCCTTCCCTCTACAGGGCTGCCTTCGGAGGTCTTCTCAGGGTTCTATAGTTCTATAACTCCACACCTTCAAACATTACTCCGATTAAAATAGGGATGGCCTAAGGGACACTCCGGGGTCAGATCAGAAACCGGGACGCCTTCAGTAAATCCGAGGCTGTGCCTGAAAAATAGGGACGATTGGAGGGTTTGCCTATTGCCCCTGCATGAGTTTCTGTTCTGAGCAGGCCTCCCGATTGCAAGATCGGGGACTCGTGCAGAGACACGGCGGGCGTACCCAATTCAAATCTCAGAGTCTTTCAGCAGCAGCCATCTTTCTTAAAATACGAATGCAAACGTCGGAGGGCGTGCGTGTGTATCAAAATCTACTAGCGGGACATTTTGGGGGTCAGAACGGAAACCGGGACAGCTTCTGCGAATCCTGGGCTGTCCCTGAAAAATAGGGACACTTGGAGAGTTTGTCTATTGCTTCTGCATGAGTTTCTGTTCTGAGCGGGCCTCCCAATTGCAATAATAATAATAATAATTTATTATTTATACCCTGCCCATCGGGCTGAGCTTCCCCAGCCACTCTGGGCGGCTTCCGAAAAAATATTAAAATACTGTAATATATCAAACAAGATCGGGGACTCGTGCAGAGACACAGTGTGTGGACCCAATTCAAATCTCAGAGTCTTTCAGCAGCAGCCGTCTTTCTTGAAATAAGACACAAACATTGGAGGGTGTGCATGTGTATCGAAATCTACTAGCGGGACATTTCAGGGGTCGGATCGGACACCGGGACAGCTTCTGCGAATCCTGGGCTGTCCCTGGGAAACAGGGCCGGACTCCCATTTCTTTTCTGTTTTTAAAACGGCGCTCACCTGCACATAGAGGCGCAACTGCCAGGCAGACTCGAGCGCAGCTGTGGTTAATAAAACGCCGTGCCCAGCCGGGTCCCATGAGCCAAAAAAGACGACGACAAGGGGAGGAATAACCCGTCCAGGAGAGTTGCCAACGATGGCTGCTGTCCGAACTCTCCCTTCAAAATCCTGGCCCCCTGTTTTCATCTGCTTAGCTCGCTCCCAGCTTTGGGAACTGGGCCGGCGCCAGAGCGCCCTGCCAAAAATATTTCTCCTCCCCGTATCTCTTTCCATCTCTCTCTCCGATCTGCAGGCGTGCTCGCTTTCGGGCTCCCAAAATCCACAGGCCTCCCTCGGCGTCCCGTTTCGCAGCCGTCAGGATCCGTCCCGCGGTTGTACGGAAAGGGTTACTGGCGAGGACCCAAGAGCGTCCCATTCCGGGTGCAGTTTTGCATCTGCACCTTTCGTTCGTCCCTATCGCAAAATGCCACCCCTTTCCCCAAAATAAAATTTGTTCTGGAAACATGTGGCATGCTTTTCCTTGGCTGGAAATTATGGGGTGGTCGTCCCGTTCCCCTCCATTTTGTTTGCGGGGTTGGTGTGTGTTTACACAATTTTGTGCCGGGGGGAGGATTCAAAAGCAAAATGGGGGGTGTTTACACACCTTCCAAACACGTGGCCAGTGTTGGCAGTTGGGGAGGCCATTTTGTAGCCTCCCCCTTCTCTGCCGGCCCACGACGCCCCACCCACCCCACCAACGGCCATTTTGTGCCGAGTTCGAAACCTCGGAGACGGGGAGGAACAGCAGGAGGATGGGGCGGGGGGGGAGAATGGACCACGTGGAGAGCAGGGAAAGGAACCCCCCCTCGCAATTTGCCTTTGCCCCTCCGCCACATAAACAAACCTAAAGTTAAAATGTCAAGGTTGCTACACCGCCATGGGAAAATGTACTAAACGCCCCTCAACTGCTGCGGTCGACAAACTTGATTCCCTACGGACTCCAAAGACCCCCAAGAATCTGGCGAAATAATCCAAAGTGCTGTTTCTTTTTTTAAAATATGTGCCAATGTGGACAAACCACCATACGGAAAACTCTTTTTTATTATTTTGTTTTCTCCTCCCCCCCTTTCCCCCCTTAGCTCCATATTCTCTCAAAAGGAGAGGGAATCGGATTTTATTTTATTTATTTTAAATCGAGGGAGGGAGAAGAGGGAGGAAACGAAAGAGAAAGGGGGGGTGGAAAAGAGTGAGAGAGAGAGAGAGAGACGAGGCTTCCAACCGAAAAGAACACACAGTTTGCCAGCTGTTTACTTTGGACATGGAATTTTGGCTCTTGCTTTTGCAGCTTATATATATATATTTATTTCCCCCCTCCCCAAAAAGCGTCTCGTTCCAGGCCTCCAGCCTTTTCCCGGACGGTCCTAAATGCCAACCACTATCTCCCCACAACTCCTCCTCCTCCTCCTCTCTCGTGCGCGACGGCGCATGCATGCGCAAAGGCAGCCATTTTGCAAGCAGCGAAAGGACACCCCGCCACCCGCCGCCGTTCCAAAAAGTTCCTTCCCCAGTTGGCAGCCATCTTTTAACAATTTTTTTTTTGAGAATTCCTCTCTGTGCAAAGAGGCAGATTGCCTGCCAAGCGAGAGGGAAGGGCGCCAGGATGTTGGGCTCAGGAATAGGGGAGGGTTGTCTCCGCACTGCCACACAAAAACACACACACACTCTCGATATATTTTTCATTTCGGTTCCGGAAAGGAGCTGCCGGCCGGTACCCGTTGGCAAAGAGGTGTGGCCCATCTCGTGGGGAACTAAGCAAGAAAAGGCAGGGAGAGAGGAAAAGGACAGGAGCTTTTCCTTCCCCCGTCCCATTTGCAAAAGTTTCGGGTTGTTTTTTATACGCACAATTTTCCGGAAGCTGTTTTTTAAAAATTATTATTAAATGTTTTTTATTAGGAATTCCATCATAATTTATGAAAAATACATCATCCTCATTCCCCCCCTTTCCCCCCTCCCCCTAAAAAGAACATAAAGTCAAGCAATCGATTAAAACACAGCTTAAATTCAAATTAAGATCAGATGGTGACCCACAAATTATAACTGCAACTCTAGGAGTTGGGGACACCCAGTCAGTTGGGTGGGGTATAAACAGTAAAATTGTTATTATGGTGATGACTGAATAGGACGTCCCTGTTTTCGTCAGAGAAATGTCGAAGGGTATACTCTCAGGCGCTTCCCAGTTCCTGTCCTGCGGTTGTTGGCAACTCTCCATGGCTTAACAGCTTCCGGAAAACCAGCAAGAGAAACTGATGGATTATGCGGAATTGGCGAAATTGACGCATAAACGACGTGACAGGGATAACTGTGATGTTAAAGAAGAATGGGAACCTTTCACAAAGTGCTTAAAGGAACAAGAAAGTGAACTGGACTCCTGGGCAGGTCTTGGGCAAACGCTCACAAACTTTATTGGTAATATAGGTAAAGGTAAAGGGACCCCTGACCATTAGGTCCAGTCGTGGCCGACTCTGGGGTTGCAGCGCTCATCTCGCTTTACTGGCTGAGGGAGCCGGCGTACAGCTTCTGGGTCATGTGGCCAGCAGGACTAAGCTGCTTCTGGCGAACCAGAGCAGCGCACGGAAACGCCATTTACCTTCCCGCCAGAGCGGTACCTATTTATCTACTTGCACTTTGTGCTTTTGAACTGCTAGGTTGGCAGGAGCAGGGACCGAACAACGGGAGCTCACCCCGTCATCGCGGGGATTCGAACCGCCGACCTTCTGACCGGCAAGCCCTAGGCTCTGTGGTTTAACCCCCAGCGCCACCCAAATCCTCGGAGAGGTTTCTAGTGCTCACGTTTGATTTGCAACCGAACCGCAGGTCCTTTCCTTGTCCGCCAATGGGGAGGGAACAAAGGCCTTTCACGCCCTCGCTTTCCAAAGGGCGAGGATTCGAAACAGCAGCAGCCAGGGCGTGCGCAGTCCAGGCCAGCGCTTGAGGTTTTTAAAATGCATCTAGGTGTCTGGTGTTGCAAATGAGATGTTGAATCGATGGCTTCGATTCAGGTCACGAGAGTCAGGGCTGGGCTCCTCTCCTCTCCTCCCTCCGAAGAAGAAAACAAGCTATCGATTTGCTTGGCTCAGCCGTTTCCTCCTTGCCTCCACCCCCCCAAAAGAACTTTTTGAGGGCTTCCTCGCTCCAGTTTAAGCCGTTCCTTGCCAGCCGCCGGGGGCATCGGCCAACAGCCGAAAAAATAATGGTATTGATTGTCAAAAGGAGCTAAGGAGACGCCTCTCCAGCCCAGCGTCTCGCAGCGGGGCTACAGGGTGCCTGCGAAAACCCCCGAGAGCAGAATTCGAACTCAAGAGCAGCTCTCCCCTCCTGCGGTCTCCAGCAGCTGGGATTCGGGACTTGATCAAAGGGATCTTTGAAATTGTAATAGAGGCGGGGGGAGAACTAGAAAGTAGGAAGTAAGTGATGAGTGCTGGAAGGAAGGAGGAGGAAGGAAGAATAAAGAGGGTGATGGTGGAAGATAACGAATGGATGTTCTACAACACAGTAGAGTCTTGTGACCAACAAGATCAGACTCAGGGTTGAGACACCTGTCTGTCTCAAGAGACAATGTAGTGTGCTTTCGGGTGGGCGTGGGGGACTCCCTGGTCCTGAATGGGGTCACTGTGCCCCTGAAGGACCAGGTGCGCAGCCTGGCGGTCATTTTGGACTCACAGCTGTCCATGGAGGCGCAGGTCAAATCTGTGTCTGCCAGCTCTGGTACGCGGGATGAGACCCTCCCTGCCTGCAGACTGTCTGGCCAGAGTGGTGCATGCTCTGGTTATCTCCCGCTTGGACTACTGCCATGCGTTGTACGTGGGGCTACCTTTGAAGGAAACTACAACTAATCCAGAATGTGGCAGCCAGACTGGGGACTGGGAGTGGAGACCATATAACACCGGTCCTGAAAGACCTACATTGGCTCCCAGTACATTTCCGAGCACAATTCAAAGTGTTGGTGCTGACCTTGAAAGCCCTAAATGGCCCTGTATACCTGAAAAAGCGTCTCCACCCCCATCGTCCAGCCCGGACACCGGGGTCCATCTCTGAGGGCCTTCTGGCAGTTCCCTCCCTGTGAGAAGTGAGGTTACAGGTAACAAGGGACAGGGCCTTGTTGGTGGTGGCGCCCGCCCTATGGAACGCCCTCCTTTCAGATGTCAAGAAGATAAACAACTATCTGACATTTAGAAGTCATCTGAAGGCAGGCCTGTTTAGGGAAGTTTTAATGTTTGATGCTTTATTGTGTTTTTAATATTCTGTTGGGAGCCGCCCAGAGTGGCTGGGAAAACCAGATGGAGCTGGTAGTCAGCCACTCTGGACACAGAACTGACCTGCGCCTCCATGGACAGCTGTGAGTCAAAAATGACCCCCAGGCTGCGCACCTGGTCCTTCAGGGGCACGGTTACCCCATTCAGGACCAGGGAGTCCCCCACACCTGTCCGCCCCCTGTCCCCCAAAACAGTACTTCTGTCTTGTCAGGATTCAACCTCAATCTGTTAACCACCATCCATCCTGCAACCGCCTCCAGGCACTTACACAGGACCTTCACAGGTTCTGATTTTAAAAATCCCTCAAGAGTAGACCCCATGAAAACCAATGACTCTTGAGTTAGTCCTTCCGTTTTCTCGGATCTGCTCTGTGTACAGCTAGCGCCAGGGACCAAACCCTCCCTCCAAACAATAATTCGCGCCGAGAAAAGCCAGTTCGCCTCTCGATCCAGATAGCAACAGATTCGCTCTTCCGGCCGGCGAAGAATTCAAACGTCTACCGGGGAGGAGGGAGCCCGCCGGAGGCTGGAGACATCAGAAGATTAAAGGGCCTTTAATGAATAAATGGAACATTTGCGTCGGACTGGTGTAGACAGGGTGGCGAGCTCAGAAGGGCAGATATTCAGAATAAGCGCCTCTGGAGGAAGAAGAAGAAGAGAGGGACAGACTCTGCCCACCACCCACCAGTTTGGAAACTGGTTAAGGGGCTTCCGTGTTGGTCTGGAGTCTGGATTTGGTTTCACGCACTGTCTGAAACAAACGGCTAAGGAGAGCCTTGCTGTATCGATCCATTTTTAAAAAAAAAGAAATTATTTATTTGGTTTTTCAGGTTAAAATTTTAATCTGTCTGAAACAAAATGCTAAGGAGAACCTTGCTGTATCGATCCATTTTTTTAAAAAAGAAATTATTTATTTGGCTTTTCAGATTAAAATTTTCCAACATAAAAATAAGATTTCAAAGAATCTCCTGGACTTCCCTCCTGCCCTTTGCGGGTCCGGTTGTTGATCATTTCCTCCTGCATCTTTTATGATAACCCAAACGCGGGTGGTGCTGCAGTCGAAACCACAGAGCCTCTTGGTCTTGCCGATCGAAAGGTCGGCGGTTCGAATCCCCGTGACGGGGTGAGCTCCCGTTGCTCGGTCCCTGCTCCTGCCCACCTAGCAGTTTGAAAGCACGCCAGCTCTGGTGAACCAGAGCAGCGCATGGAAATGCCATTTACCTTCCCACCGGAGCGGTACCTATTTATCTACTTGCACTTTGACGTGCTTTCGAACTGCTAGGTTGGCAGGAGCAGGGACCGAGCAATGGGAGCTCACCCCGTCATTGCGGGGATTCGAACTGCTGACCTTCTGATTGGCAAGCCCTAGGCTCTGTGGTTTAACCCACAGCGCCACCCACACCCCAAATTTGCCTTGAGATAGTCTTTGAACCTCTTTTGTTGACCACCAGCATTACGCTTTCCATTTTTAAGTCCGGAATAGAGTAGTTGCTTTGGAAGACGATCATCAGGCATCCACACAACATGACCAGCCCAACGAAGTTGATGTTGAAGAATCATCGCTTCGACACTGGAGATCTTTGCTTCTTCCAGTACACTGGCATTAGTTCGCCTGTCTTCCCAAGTGATGTGTACAATTTTTCGGAGACACCGTTGATGGAATCTTTCAAGGAGTTGGAGGTGGTGTTTATAAGTGTCTCAATTTTCCCCATCTGTGCCCCTTAGGAAGCCTCTGTTGTCCAGGTTACCCATTTTACAGGTGAGCACCACTGAGGCTCGAGGGTAATTGCAACCCACCCAAACTTAATGCCCCTTCTCACCACCAGCTGTGAGGTTTGGGCTCCCAAATTTCAGCAGGATGCAAAATACGAGTGCCGTAATTCGTCGCTTTATGAATTTTCAGGGGGGATATATTTTTACAATTTTTGTTAAAGATTCGCAGACCGAATGTGCAATTTTTTTGAAAATTCAGCTGAGATAAGAACCTAAGGCTCTTAATCTCAGAGCTGTGGTTTCGAACCCCATGTTGGGCTAAAGATTCCTATATTGGGGGGGTGTCAGAATAGATAATAGATACCTACGTGGTCCCTTCGAACCCTCCTATTAAAAGAGAGAGAGAAAGAGGAAATGGATATCACCGCTGCAGAAATCTGGGGGACGGAGTTTAAGACTGGGAAAAATGTGCTGCTGCCCATTGTACTTTTCTCCAATTTTGTCGAACTTGTAACACAAGAAAATCTTTAATATATATATTTTTTAAAGACTGAAAAAGTGAAGTGTGTATCTGAAGAAGTGTGCATGCACACGAAAGCTCATACCAAGAACTAACTTAGTTGGTCTTTAAGGTGCTACTGGAAGGAAAATTTTTGTTTTTTGTTTTGAAAAAGTGAAGACACAGAACTCACAAGAGCAGTCCGTCCCCGTTTCTGAAGAAGCATGTGTGAGTGTGCTCTTTAGGAAAACCACAAAGCGAGTCTGAAGTCTGCAAACTTTTTAACAATGCGTCCCACACGCCCAGCAGGAGAGGCGTTGCAAAACACACCCAACCCCCGGGCTGCTGGAAATTAAAATTTTTCCTCCCCCCCTTCCTTCGTTTGAGCGGAAGTTCAGACTTTCAAATACAAGGGTGCGAGAATTGTGGGCTGCAGAAATTCAGACGGCATGGGTGTGTGTGTGTAGAAATCAAATACATGTGTGTGTGCATGTGTTTAAATGTATATATGAAATTGGAACAGCCCCCCTTTTTTCGCAGAAGCACAAACCTCTCTCTCTCTGCAAAAAATACCCCCCCACACAAAACACATTTCCCAGGACCACAGAGTCTGCGTTTCAGCACACACAGAGAACACAACAGCCCTTTATATAAAACCCGGAAGATCCCTGATTGTATAATCGCCTCCGCCGCTTATATAATCGCCGGGGTGAAACAATTTGTTCCCGCTGCAAATCCTGGCTGAATCTGCCAGAGTTGGTCTGGCCGATGGAGCCTGAAGCTTTTGGGGGGGTGGAGGGGGGGAGAGAGAGGAAGGGCAGTGTCACGGCGGTTGCCAACTTACCCCCCTTGCCTTTGCTCCTGCGCCTTAACAGCAGCTGCAATATCTTAGGGTTAGCATTTCCACACACACCCTGGTGGTGCCGGGGGAGTGCCAGCATTTTATGAAATACCCGTGAGCCCCCGAAAAGACATGTTTGCAAAGGAGGGTGCCCGGCGCAACTCTGTATAAGCTAGTCCTTGCCTCAGACAGCATCTTAAAAAGCAGAGACATCACCTTGCCAACAAAGGTCCGTATAGTAAAAGCTCTGCTTTTCCCAGTAGTGATGTATGGAAGTGAGAGCTGGACCATCAAGAAGGCTGATGGCCGAAGAATGGATGCTTTTGAATTCTGGTGCTGGAGGAGACTCTTGAGAGTCCCATGGACTGCAAGAAGATCCAACCTCTGAATTCTGAAGGAAATCAGCCCTGAGTGCTCACGGGAAGGACAGATCCTGAAGCTGAGGCTCCAAGACTTTGGCCACCTCCTGAGAAGAGAAGCCTCCCTGGAAAAGACCCTGATGCTGGGAAAGATGGAGGGCACAAGGAGAAGGGGACGACAGAGGACGAGATGGTGGGACAGTGTTCTCAAAGCTACCAGCATGAGTTTGACCAAACTGGGGGAGGCAGTGGAAGACAGGAGGGCCTGGCGTGCTCTGGTCCAAGGGGTCACCAAGAGGCGGACACCGTGGGGCTACCTTTGAAGGTGACCTGGAAACTACAACTAATCCAGAATGCGGCAGTTAGACTGGGGACTGGGAGCAGCCGCCGAGACCATATAACACTGGTCTTGAAAGACCTACATTGGCTCCCAGTACGTTTCTTAGCACAATTCAAAGTGCTGGTGCTGACCTTGAAAGCCCTTAGTGGCCCAGTATACCTGAAGGAGCGCCTCCACCATCATAGTCCACTCCGGACACCGGGGCCCATCTCCCGAACGTCTTCTGGTGGTTCCCTCCCTGCGAGTTTTGAGGTTACAGGGAACCAGACAGAGGGCCTTCTCGGTGGTGGCGCCCTCCCTGTGGAACGCCCTCCCACCAGATGTCAAAGAGAACAACAACTACCAGACTTTTAGAAGACATCTGAAAGCAGCCCTGTTCAGGGAAGCTTTTAATGTTTGATGTATTACAGTATTTTAATATTTTTTTGGAAGCCGCCCAGAGTGGCTGGGGAAGCCCAGCCAGATGGGCGGGGTATAAATAATAAATTATTATAATTATTATTATATTTAATCCGTTCCAGAAGTTTGAAAAGTTCGAAAACCAAGGATCAATGGGCTGGCTGAAAAGTCAGTGGTGAAAAAATGAAATAGGAGGCTTGGAAGCTGTTTGGCTTCCGAAAATCGTTCAAAAACCAGGGCATTTACTTCCTGGTTTTCGGCAATTGGGAGCCAAAACGTTCCAAAACCGAGGTTTGATTGTACAGAAGACACCGTATTTTCCCGTCTATAAGACGCCCCCATGTATAAGACACCCCCTATTTTTGGACACTCCGGTTTAAGATAACGGGGGGAGATCTATCCGTGTATAAGAAGATGCCCCCTAATTTTGGACATTCTTTTTTAGGGGGGAAACCTAGTCTTATACACAGAAAAATACGGTAACTGTTGAGGAAACAATGGGACTAATTTAGCCAGCTAGCCCTGGTGATCTAATGTTTATTGGATGGGTTTCCCTCCTAAATTGATTTTTGATTTTATTGTTATTTACACTTTATACTGTATTTTATGCTTTCTCTCTTTTTTTGTAGCATCAATTAAGTGTTTTAAATTTGTTGTTAGCCGTTTCCTGAACCGGGAAGAGCGGGGTACAAATAAAAAATTATTATTATTATTACAGTAGACAACAAACAATTTGTCCTGAAAAACAAAAAAGCAGACCTTTATCGTGACCTAGTTTCATTTAATAATAATAATAATAATAATAATTTATTTATACCCTGCCCAGCTGAAATTTGCGTCTCTTTTCGTTTCGTTTTCCCCTGAAAATAGGGACGTCCTATTCCATCCCCTCCAACGTTTCTCCCCTGAAAACAGGGACGTCCTATTCCATCCCCTCCAAAGTTTCTCCCGTGAAAACAGGGACATCCTATTCTATCCCCTCCAATGTTTCTCCCGTGAAAATAGGGACGTCCTATTCCATCCCCTCCAACGTTTCTCCCGTGAAAACAGGGACGTCCTATTCCATCCCCTCCAACGTTTCTCCCCTGAAAATAG
>JAXCMG010000040.1:1840437-1855348 GCA_034642415.1 Podarcis siculus
AATAGGGACGTCCTATTCCATCCCCTCCAACGTTTCTCCCCTGAAAACAGGGACGTCCTAAGGAAAAGCGGGACATATAATAATAATAATAATAATAATAATAATAATAATAATTTATTATTTATACCCCACCCATCTGGCTGGGTTTCCCCAGCCACTCTGGGCGGCTTCCAACAAAACACTAAAATACAATAACCTATTAAACATTAAAAGCTTCCCTAAACAGGGCTGCCTTTAGATGTCTTCAAAAAGTCTGGTAGTTCTTTTTCTCTTTGACATCCACAGACCAAGAGGTGGGCAGACGAGGTCCCTGCGCCTTTAAACCCCGGACGTGCCTGCGTCTCTGCCCCGCCTCGTCCTCGCCTGACCCCTGGCGCAGGCAAACTCCAGCCCATTCCCTGGGCGGGTCTGACCCACATTCCTGGTCAGGGCGAGGAGGATTGGAAAAGCAGAGAGGAGGAGCTGAATTTCCCCCCTTTTTTCCTTTCCTCCCCCAGAGCCGGTTTAGAATTTCACCCTTTGCTCCAAATACTCACAGAAGGCATTTTTAAACAATTATGTGACACCCCCCTTTTAAAAAACCCCTACGGTATTGTATATATTTCCCATAGATTTCAGAGAATGCACCCAAAGGTCATCCAGCCCAACCCGCTGCAAAGCACAGGAATATTCCCCCCCCCCTTTGCCACAAGTCGCTTCGAGACCTTTGAGAGATGAGCCACAAATAAGTTTAATAAACAACAACAATAATATTTTTTTATTTATACCCCGCTGTCCCCGGCCAGAGCTGGGCTCAGGGCGGCTAACACCAGTAAAATTACAATAAAAACATAATATTGGGGGGACGGACCAATTTAAAACACAGGTTAAAAACACAGGTTAAAATGGAGACTCCTTTTAATAATAACCCCCAATGGCATCTCTGGGTACCATTGAGGTCGCCCCCGCCTGAAACCCTAGCTATGCGACTCTTTATCACAGGGCCATGGGTTCGAGTCCCGACACTGGGCAAAAGATTCCTTCATTGCAGGGGGTTGGAATGGATGAGGTCACTTTCCACCTCTACAATCCTGAGACCCTATTCTTCTGCTTCAAGTTAAATCGGCCCTTTATTCAAAACCGTGTTGTTGTTTTTTAAGGAGAAGCTGCAGCTCAGAGCAGAAAGCCCTGGGACCAATCAATCAATCAATCAATCAATCAGGGATTCCTTCATCGTACGGGGTTCGACTAGATGTCCTTTGAAGGCCCCTCACAACTCTGCCATCCCGTGATTCCAATTCCGCCATCCTATTCTCCAGATGGTGACAGCAGCCACGAAATTAAAAGACGCCTGCTTCTTGGGAGAAAAGCAATGACAAACCTAGACAGCGTCTTAAAAAGCAGAGACATCACCTTGCCGACAAAGGTCCGTATAGTTCAAGCTCTGGTTTTCCCAGTAGTGATGTATGGAAGTGAGAGCTGGACCATAAAGAAGGCTGATCGCCGAAGAATTGATGCTTTTGAATTCTCTTGAGAGTCTCATGGACTGCAAGAAGATCAAACCTCTCCATTCGGAAGGAAATCAGCCCTGAGTGCTCACTGGAAGGACAGATCCTGAAGCTGAGGCTCCAAGACTTTGGCCACCTCCTGAGAAGAGAAGCCTCCCTGGAAAAGACCCTGATGTTGGGAAAGATGGAGGGCACAAGGAGAAGGGGACGACAGAGGACGAGATGGTGGGACAGTGTTCTCGAAGCGGCCAACATGAGTTTGACCAAACTGCGGGAGGCAGTGGAAGACAGGAGGGCCTGGCGTGCTCTGGTCCAGGGGGTCGCGAAGAGGCGGACACGACTAAATGACAACAACAACAAATTCTCCAGCCGGCCAAGAGATTTTAGCAAGCCCCGGGGCGATTCCCTTCTCCATCCATTTCAGCGCCTTGTGGCGGAGAGTTCCGTAGGTCAACCCGGCATCGCCAACAGCACACTGAGTTGAAGAGGGATGTGCCCCAAATCTACCAGCTATGCTTTTTATCCTTACCCATGCCTGCGTCTTGCGTTCTCGACGACGGCCCACTAAACTAAGAGGCGTCTGGGTCTTGCAATCTGCGCCCATTCAAAAGGAGAGGGGTCCCTCTCCCATCACAAACAAACAAAACCCACCCTCCACAATAGGGGGATAAAACACAGCCCCCACAGCCATTGTTTTCTGCTTTGCCAGTTGGCCAATGCCAGCATTGCCCAGCCGCCATCTGGAGATAACTTGATTTTTTTCCCTCCAGGACAGAGACAAGAGAGGGGCTCTTTTCCCAGCCACTCCGGGTCTGGCTTTGGGGGGGGGCTGAGCGTCGCCTCGCCACCTGCCGCCCATCTGCCCAAGGCTGGCACTGCCATCTGCGCAGCCTCATCTGCGGGGTGCCAAGGCCGACAGCTGCTGTCGGGTTTTCCCTGACGGGCACCGGTGCCAAGGCTCTGGGGCCTCTCCCAACGGCGGCCTGTGTTGGAGAGAGTGGTGTCAAATGGTGCCAACCGTGGGCATCAAGTTCCCTTTTGGGTGGGGCGGGGGTCTTCTATCATGCCAAGAGGGGGGTGGAATTAAAGAAGGCACACACACACACATATACATACAGAGAGGAGAGGTCTTTGTTCTGGGGCCATGCGAATTAAACCGCACGCCGTTAATTGTGCAATTAGAGAGGCGAAAGCGGCTGCTTATTTATCAAAAGTCTTCCCAGAGAGGGGAATTGAGAGATAACAGCTGCCCCAATATCTGTCTATCTCTCCGGCTGCCCGGCGTATTGTTTTCAGGACGGATAAAAGAAAACGTCCCACTTTAAACTACGGGACCAACCTAGATGGCTTCGAAAGAGGATGGCGGAAAATTCCTGGAGGTGGAAAGGATTATCGAGCCACAAGGGCTACACTCTACATGGTCAGAGGAATTAAACGCTTCTGAAGACCCATTTCTGGAAAATGCAACATCCCCTCCAACGTTTCTCCCCTGAAAATAGGGATGCCCTATTCCATCACCATCATCATTTGAATATTTATACCCCGCCCATCTGACTGAGTTGCCCCATCCGCTCTGGGTGGCTTCCAACAGAATATATAAAAACATTAAACATCAAAAGAACTTCTCTATCCAGGGCTGCCTTCAGATGTCTTCTAAAGGTTGTATCGTTACTTATCTCCGTGGCTCAGGGGTCGCATAACTCCATTTCCCCAATGAAAATAGGGACGTCCTATTCCATCCCCTCCAACGTTTTTCCCGTGAAAATAGGGACGTCCTATTCCATCCCCTCCAACATTTTTCCCGTGAAAATAGGGACGTCCTATTCCATCCCTTCCAACGTTTCTCCCCTGAAAATAGGGACGTCCTACTCCATCCCCTCCAACGTTTTTCCCGTGAAAATAGGGACGTCCTACTCCATCCCCTCCAACGTTTCTCCCCTGAAAAGAGGGACATCCTATTCCATCCCTTCCAACGTTTCTCCCCTGAAAATAGGGACGTCCTACTCCATCCCCTCCAACGTTTCTCCCCTAAAAATATAAACCGATTCTCTGCTACCAAAGACACAGAAGAGCACCCGCCATTTGGATCGAGGCCCAAAAACCCATCCGGCACTTAGTGCGTTTAAAAGCCTTCTATAAAATATTTAAGTCCGCAGAAGCACCGCTGCCATCTTTGACGCCGGTCTCGTTGCAGAATTTTGGGAGCGGCAATCTGTAGATTTCTTTACTACCCAGGAAAAGAACAACCACTCTAGTGACTCTTCGGCTGCGATTCCTGCATTGCAACCGTGCAATTCTATGATTCTTAGGTTTAGGGTTTTTTGGACTACAGTTCCCATGATCCCTGGTCCCGCTAGCTAGGCATGATGGAAGTTGTAGTGCAGAAACAGCTTTAGAACCAAGTTTCGGAAACATTGCTTTAAGAGGCAAGGTGGGAACTATAGAGAATATATACATATATATGAAAAAGAACGAGGGAGAAAAAGAATCGGGGCAATTCAGTCCACTATTTAAGAATAGTATTGGGAAATGATCCATAATGAACTGAAAAAGTGGTTTAAATGTACCTTCGCTCTATAAGACGCACCAGACCATAAGACGCACCTAGATTTTGGAGGAGGGAAACAAGAAAAAATATATTCTGAATCTCAGAAGCCAGAACAGCAAGAGGGATTGCTATGCAGCGAAAGCAGCAATCCCTCTTGCTGTTCTGGGATAGCTGCGCAGCCTGCATTCGCTCCATAAGACGCACACACATTTCCCCTTACTTTTTAGGAGGGAAAAAGTGAGTCTTATAGAGCAACAAATACGGTACTTTCCCCCAAAAATCCAGAGTCCTGGGATTCCGGGTTGGCGCCATCGCCGAATGGCGGACTCCCTCCGAGCTCCGGAGGGAGCCTGCTCGGCAGGGGCTGGGTTCTACCGCACCGGCGATGCGGGGACCCTTAAAAACCACGGCCACGGGGGCCGTGGACTTGGAGACTCGGCTCGCACCGTTAGCGCCCTCCCGACTCGTGAAGGAGCCTTTTTAAAGGCTACGGATCGGGTGCCGGGGAGAAGCGTGGTGCTTTGAGTCCCTGCTCCTGCCAACCTAGCAGTTCGAAAGCACCTCAAAGTGCAAGTAGATAAATAGGTACCACTCCGGCGGGAAGGTAAAGGGCGTTTCCGTGTGCTGCTCTGGTTCGCCAGAAGCGGCTTAGTCTTGCTGGCCACATGACCCGGAAGCTGTACGCCGGCTCCCTCGGCCAGTAAAGCAAGATGAGCGCTGCAACCCCAGAGTCGGCCATGACTGGACCTAATGGTCAGGGGTCCCTTTACCTTTACCTATGATATGCAAAATGAACCATGGAAGCCACTGATGTCTGAAGGATGTAAAGCAAGTGCTTTAAATTGTCAGACAGAAAATTTAACAAAAAGTTACAAATAAAAATAAAAATAAGGTAAGAATGTCAGCGTGGCTGAATGGGCCAATTGCTGCAAGAATACTGGCTGCCAGATGATTTAATGGGTTGTGATCTTGGGATAGAGGAGGGGTGCAGAGTGAGACCCCTGGGTCCATCCAGCTCAGTACTGCAGACACCGACTGGCAGCCGTTCCCAGGGCGCCTTTGCCTTTCTGGAAATGCCAGCGACGATTCGAATTCAGACCACCTGCATGGGAAACCCTGACCCCGAAGCAAGTCAAATATCGGGTTGCCGTGAGTATTTCCTGCCTGGGAAAAGCCCTTGCAACAGAACTGGCTCGCATCTTAGGTCTCGGCCATGCAGACACCCCTTTCCAGCCCCCCACCCAAAAAGAAAAAAAGGAGAGGGGGGGAAACCCCCGCAGCTGTCAGTGTCAGATAGCGGATCCCCGAGAGAAATCATTTTTACGCGCCCTCCTGGCTGCTCCGAGAAACTGGCATCCCCGTCTTTGCCAAGGCGAAATGAGCTTCCCTAATGGAGTTCTTGGCAGGGAAAAGTCGGCATTTGGGGCTGGAGAGGAGACTGGTTTGGCGGCGGCTGGGGGACAGGGAGAGGGAGGGGCACCCTGGCAGCTGCCGCCAAGCGTGGCATCGAATGGAAGGGGGGCACGCTGCCAAGTGGGGAACTGAAAGCCCATTAGAGGGGCAGGGAGGTTGCCAAAGCTTGGGGAGATCTGGCCAGCGGGAGAGACAGGTGCAGCCCAGACTCCCCCCTCTCAAAAACTCATCTTTAATTCAAGGGGATAAGGAGGGGCATCCGGGCAATCTCGGGGGCACACCGGTTTACCCACGGCGGCTGTGCCTCACCTCCGACGGCTGGGAAAACGCAAGAGGGGACAGGGCTCTGGCATTTGAATCCTCCTGTTCGTCGCTTTGGCCGGTGTGAGGACAGAGGGCCGACTTAGATGGACAGCCCCCCGCCTTTGGCCAGATCTAGTGGGGGACCCCCCAATGTTTGTATGTTCCCTGCAGCAGAGCAGCCTTGGGGTCTAAAGGTAAAGCTAAAGGTACCCCTGCCCGTATGGGCCAGTCTTGACAGACTCTAGGGTTGTGCGCTCATCTCACTTAAGAGGCCGGGAGCCAGCGCTGTCCGCAGACACTTCCGGGTCACGTGGCCAGCGTGACGAAGCTGCTCCGGCGGACCGGCATCAGAGCAGCACACGGAAACGCTGTTTACCTTCCCGCTATAAAGCGGTACCTATTTATCTACTTGCACTTAAGGGTGCTTTCAAACTGCTAGGTGGGCAGGAGCTGGGACCGAATGACGGGAGCTCACCCCGTCTTGGGGTCTAGGACTCCCCAAAGGATCGCCTGGTCTAGGGTTCCCAGCAAGCCGCCTTGAGCCTTGTTTTCACTGTGGAAAGGTAAAGGTAAAGGGACCCCTGGCCATTAGGTCCAGTCGTGGCCGACTCCGGGGTTGCGGCGCTCATCTCGCTTTATTGGCCGAGGGAGCCGGCATACAGCTTCCGGGTCATGTGGCCAGCAGGACTAAGCCGCTTCTGGCGAACCAGAGCAGCGCATGGAAACGCCGTTTACCTTCCCGCTGGAGCAGTACCTATTGATCTACTTGCACTTTGTGCTTTCGAACTGCTAGGTTGGCAGGAGCAGGGACCGAGCAACGGGAGCTCACCCCGTCATCACAGGGATTCGAACCACCCACCTTCTGACCAGCAAGCCCTAGGTTCTGTGGTTTAACGCACAGCGCCACCCGTGTCCCTCCTCCTGGTCTGCTAGTTGACATGAAATTACGATTTCTCGCCCGGAGTTTACACTTCTTCGCGCAGAATTTCAGTCTGGAGTGATTCCTTCTTCGTGATTTCGCCCACGAGCGGCTGAGTGCCGTCGGCAAACTTGCCCACCTCGCGGCTCACCCCCCTCGCTCTCCTTTCTCGCCCCCTCACAGATCTCAGCACCCGTAACAAACTACACCGTCCAGGAACCCTCTTTTGGGGGGGCGGAAAGGGGTTGGACTGGATGACCCTTTGGGTCCCGTTCTGACTCTGCCATTCTGCGATTCTCTTTCAGGGTACATTACAAAGGGGGAAGACAGCGAATAAGGGTCACCTCTCGCTTAGCCCCGGGGAAACTTGAATTTCTCTGAGGTTTTTCGTTTTTTCTATCAGCCGTAACCGCAGTCTGCAATGTTGAGCTTATTACTTATGCATGGGGAAAGGGAGGGGGCCATGACCACAAGCTTGCAAAACATGAATGTGTGTGTGTGTGTGTGTGTGAGAGAGAGAGAGAGAGAGAGAGTTTAAGTGCATAGTACATCGCGCAAGGGAGAGAATCTACCGCATTGCCCTTCCTGCCCTGATCCGCTGAGTCCTCTCCCAGCAAATGTGAATTCTCGAGATCCTTTAAAACAGAACCAGTGAAGGCGGTGAAGGTCCTGTGTGAGTGCCTGGAGGCGGTTGGAGGAGGGATGGCAGATAACAGATTGAGGTTGAATCCTGACAAGACAGAAGGACTGTTTTTGGGGGACAGGGAGCAGGTGGGTGTGGGGGATTCCCTGGTCTTGAATGGGGCAACGGTGCCCCTGAAGGACCAGGTGCGCAGCCTGGGAGTCATTTTGGACTCACAGCTGTCCATGGAGGCGCAGGTCAGTTCTGTGTCCAGGGCAGCTCCATCTGGTACGCAGGCTAAGACCCTACCTGCCCGTGAACTGTCTGGCCAGAGTGGTGCATGCTCTGGTTATCTCCCGCTTGGACTACGGCCATGCGCTCTACGTGGGGCTACCTTTGAAGGTGACCCGGAAACTGCAACTAATCCAGAATGTGGCAGCTAGACTGGGAGTGGAGACCACATAACACCAGTTCTGAGAGATCTGCATTGGCTCCCAGTACGTTTCCGAGCACGATTCAAAGTGTTGGTGCTGACCTTTAAAGCCCTAAACGGCCTCGGTCCTGTATACCTGAAGGAGCGTCTCCACCCCCATCGTCCAGCCCGATGTTTAATAGGTTATTGTATTTTAGTGTTTTGTTGGAAGCTGACCAGAGTGGCTGGGGAAACCCAGCCAGATGGGCAGCGTATAAATAATAAATTATTATTATTATTATTATTATTATTATTATTATTATTATTATTAAAGCCAGGAGGCTGGCTTGCTTGGCTCATAGCTTCCAACAATGATCTGGAGCACCTCCCAGCAATCAGGAGTCATTTTTTACTGGATGATCCTTTCAAGATTGTCTGCAAGGAGGTCAAAATCTTCTTGACCGGCTCCTTGTGGCCAAGTCTGCATCTCCTGAAATAGCATTTTTTTCTCTCTCCAAAAAACCTCCCCCCACCAAACACACGCCCCCCGATACACAAGCGCCCTCCACTCCACGCCTGTGCAAAAACCACCTCCCACTACGGAAAACCTTTCCTTGTTTGCCAGAGCACTAAGCAAAAGGCGCAATATGATTTGATCGATGGCAGGCGATTGATTACCATTACGCTGCAACGCTTTTGACTTTCAGCCGCGACCTCCCAGTCCTGGAGGCGGCGAAGGCGTACGGAAGGAAGGAACTCCTGGCACACGTATATACACACACGCACGCACGAGCCGGCCCTTTCCCCTCCCCCCACTGCGGTTGCAGATCCAAAATCCAAAGGGGGAAATATTGAACGGCAGAGGGAGGGGGAAGGAAGAGAAGGGCGCGATTGAATTAGCTGCGTTCTCCGGCCAGATTAAGAACGGTGACGGTATTGAACCCGCAAGGAGGATCCCGGTGGATCGGGACGACAGCACGCCCCATCCCGTGTCCTCCTCTCGCAGCGGCCAACCAGGTGGCTGTCGGAAACCCACATGGATCTGAGCACCATAGCATTTTCACCCCTCCTGTGGCTAACAACCATTGGTAAGGGACCCCTGACCATTAGGTCTAGTCGTGGCCGACTCTGGGGTTGCGGCGCTCATCTCGATTTATTGGCCGAGGGAGCCGGCGTACAGCTTCCGGGTCATGTGGCCAGCAGGACTAAGATGCTTCTGGCGAACCACAGCAGCGCACGGAAACGCCGTTTACCTTCCTGCCGGAGCAGTACCTATTTATCTACTTGCACTTTGACGTGCTTTTGAACTGCTAGGGTGGCAGGAGCAGGGGCCAAACAATGGGAGCTCACCCCGTCATTGCGGGGATTCGAACTGCCGACCTTCTGATCGGCAAATCCTAGGCTCTGTGGTTCAACCCACAGCGCCACCCGCGTCCCTAACAACCATTGGTATTCAGAAGCAAGTGGAGGCAGAACGTAGCCATAGTGGTGCTTTCCGTCAGCTTCGGCTGGTGGCCTATCTGGACAGGGATGGTCTAACTCCTGTTGTCTATGCTCTGGTAACCTCAAGGTTAGATTACTGCAATGCGTTCTACGTAGGGCTGCCTCTGAAGACGGTTTGGAGACTTCAGCCGGTGCAGAATTCAGCGGCCAGGTTGCTCACCGGACGGCAAGACGGTTTGAGCACATTGCACTGATCCCAGTCTGACTGCACTGGCTACTGATTAGTTTCCAGGCCCAATTCAAAGTGCTGGTTTCGACCTACAAAGCCTTAAGCGGCTCAGGACTGCAATACCTCAAGAACCGCCTCTTCCCATATGAACCTACCCAGACCCTGAGATCATCTTCTGAGGCCCACCTTCGTGTGCCCCCTCCTTGAGAGGTCCGGAGGGTGGCAACAGGAGAGCGCGGCCTTCTCTGCAGTGGCTCCCCCGTCTATGGAATGCTCTCCCCAGGGAAGTTTGCCTGGCGCCTTCATTACACACCTTTAGGCGCCAGGCAAAAACGTTCCATTTTAACCAGGCTTTTGGGTGATCTGATTTACATCCTATGCCCTCTTAAAATGTGGGGGGGGGGGTGGGGGGGGGTGCTATTGGGTTGTTGCTAGCAACGCAGGTGTCGCCCATTCTATATTTGTGCATCTGATTCTTCCTTCCTAAGTGCAGAACCTGACATTTGCCCCTATTCATTTTGTTAGTGAAAGTCTGCCTCAGTATAGGGCTTTGCCCTGCGGAACTACCTGCCACTGGAAGTTCAGTCCCGCCTTCTTTTAAACATCTCCTTTTAAAAAGTGTTTGTTTTTTTCCTTTTTACGGACCGGTACTTACTAATGTTTTTTTATTTTATTGCGTGCCACCTTGCTGCGTTTATCGTTATCGCTGTGAGCATGAGCAGCCTGCAAATATCTCCCTAAAATATTTGTTGTTATTGTTTAGTCGTTTAGTCGTGTCCGCCTCTTTGTGACCCCCTGGACCAGAGCACGCCAGGCCCTCCTGTCTTCCACTGCCTCCCGCGGTTTGGTCAAACTCATGCTGGTAGCTTCGAGAACACTGTCCCACCATCTCGTCCTCTGTCGTCCCCTTCTCCTTGCGCCCTCCATCTTTCCCAACATCAGGGTCTTTTCCAGGGAGTCTTCTGTTCTCATGAGGTGGCCAAAGTCTTGGAGCCTCAGCTTCAGGATCTCTCCTTCCAGTGAGCACTCAGGGCTGATTTCCTTCAGAATGGATATGTTTGATCTCCTTGCAGTCCATGGGACTCTCAAGAGTCTCCTCCAGCACCAGAATTCAAAAGCATCCATTCTTCAGCCATCAGCCTTCTTTATGGTCCAGCTCTCACTTCAATACATCACTACTGGGAAAACCAGAGCTTTAGCTATACGGACCTTTATTGGCAAGGTGATGTCTCTGCTTTTTAAGATGCTGTCCAGGTTTGTCATCGCTTTTCTCCCAAGCCCTAAAATATAAACAAGTAAAATCGCAAAGGGGCTTGACCAAACTGCCCTTGTGGAAAGCGTGTGGGGTGGGGAGATAGAGACACCCTCTGTCCCCCCCTTTTTTAAAATAAAATCCAGCCCAGGAAAGAATTGAGATGCAAAAGATCTTTGCAACCAGCTGCATGTAGCTGTGGGGTTGCCCGTCGCAGAGAAATCGGCTCAGAATCTTTTTTTTTTTAAAAAAATTATTTTTGCTGACGCAGAAAAACGAAGAGGGAGAGAGAGAACATTATCGTATATCGTAAGGAGGGCTGGAAAAAGATTGCCTGCGACTGCTCCAGACTGATAATGTCAGAGCAAACGGGAGCTGCATCTTAAAACTATGCATCGCCCGCAAGCCGACACCCCCCAAACACAGTCTGCAAAGTCGGCCCGTGAAATGCAGTGCTGGCAAAAGGCAGGGGGGCATAGCCACAGTTCCCACTCCGTATTAGAATGCTAGAATCTGCAATGCAGGAATCTTTGGGCCAAGGCAGGATTCAAACCCACAACCTCTAGAGATCTATTATTATTATTATTATTATTATTATTATTATTATTATTATTTATATCCCGCCCATCTGGCTGAGTCTCCCCAGCCACTCTGGGCGGCTCCCAATCAAGTATTAAAAACAGTACAGTGTTAAATATTAAAAACTTCCCTGAACAGGGCTGCCTTAAGATGTCTTCTGAATGTCAAGTAGTTGTTTATCTCTTTGACATCTGAAGGGAGGGTGTTCCACAGGGCGGGCGCCACCACCAAGAAGGCCCTCTGCCTGGTTCCCTGTAGCCTCACTTCTCGCAATGAGGGAACTGCCAGAAGGCCCTCGGTGCTGGATCTCAGTGTCCGGGCTGAACAATGGGGGTGGAGACGCTCCTTCAGGGATACTGGGCCGTTTAGGGCTTTCAAGGTCAGCACCAACCCTTTGAATTGTGCTCGGAAACATCCTGGGAGCCAATGTAGGTCTTTCAGGACAGGGGTTATGTGGTCCCGGCGGCCGCTCCCAGTCCCCAGTCTGGCTGCCGCGTTCTGGATTAGTTGTAGTTTCCGGGTCACCTTCCAAGGCAGCCCCACGTAGAGCGCGTTGCAGTAGTCCAAGTGGGAGATAACCAGAGCATGCACCACTCTGGCCAGACAGTCTGCGGGCAGAGAGGGTCTCAGCCTGCGTACCAGGTGGAGCTGGTAGACAGCTGCCCTGGACACAGAGTTAACCTGCGCAGAGTTAATCTAGACCTCCAGCAGGATGAACTGGAGGACCAGGGAGCCAGCAAGAGGCCCAGATCAAGTTCTTGGACTGAGGCAGTCACTCCCAAGCCCCAAGGCAGTGGGATTGCCTAGTGGGCGGCTGCAGGTATGTCAACGACTATCAGGCTTTGAAAAGTCGCCATCCTCTTGGCCTTGCTGAATTCATTAAGGTGAATAGGTTTCGGATAAAAACAAAGGTTGCGTGTTTTAAGCAAATGCGTCGCCATCGCCTGCAAAGAATCCTGGGATCTGTGGTGTGTCCCCCCCGCAACCATGCTACAGTTCCCAGCGCCCTTAGCAAGCTACGTCTCCCAGGATTCTCGAGGGGAGGAAAGCGTGGTTCGCAATGCATAGCACAGATCGGCCTGAATCATCGCTGTGAACGGCAGGAAGGGTTTGTGAAGATCTTCTATTTAAAAAGGTAAATGTAAAGGTAAAGGGGCCCCTGACCATTAGGTCCAGTCATGACCAACTCTGGTTAGTTGCGGCGCTCATCTCGCTTTACTGGCCGAGGGAGCCGGCGTACAGCTTCCGGGTCATGTGGCCAGCAGGACTAAGCCGCTTCTGGCGAACCAGAGCAGCGCACGGAAACGCCATTTACCTTCCCGCCGGAGCGGTACCTATTTATCTACTTGTACTTTTGACATGCTTACGAACTGCGAGGTTGGCAGGAGCAGGGACCGAGCAACGGGAGCTCACCCCGTTGCGGGGATTCGAACCGCTGACCTTCTGATCGGCAAGTCCTAGGCTCTGTGGTTTAACCCACAGCGCCACCCGCATCCCTATATTTAAAAAGGAAAGAGGGGCAAAAGATTTTCACACACGTAAAGCAATCTACTATTCAAGCAAATTGGCTCAAAGGCATGGATTATTCGTAAAAGAATTACGGGGATTCGAACCACCGACCTTCTGACCGGCAAGTCCTAGGCTCTGTGGTTTAACCCAGTAGAAATCTTGCATTTCTGGCTCCACAGACTTTTGTGACTCGACCCACCGGCCCCCGGCGTGCGGCCCCCAGCAGAAATATGGCCCCCCTTTCTGAATTAACTCAACAACCAGGGTTGCCCGTCGGAGACTCACACAGAAGCAAAGAAATTTGAGGCTGTAGGGGGCCGACACACGCCTTTTGCAGCCGCAGACCAAGAACGAAAATCTACCTTAAAAGGGAAAAGGAGGGAGGGCTGCTTTCTCCAGAGAGCAAAAGTGACAGGAGACCTTATCAGCTGTGATTTTACTGCCTGGGGTTTGGTAGCAATTAGATCAGGTGATTTCAAGGCTGCGGACCCAGACAGGCTGAGGTCAGGGTCAGGAAACAGCAAGAGGAGGGGGAAAACCACACATTTTTTGCATGCTGTGCAAGGATCGCCCTTCACTTTATCCCCCGTTGTTGTTGCTTTTTGGTTAAAAGTTAAGGTTTTTTGGTTAAAAGTTATCAGGGCTTAATATTCACCACCGGCAGGAGAAAGAGCGAGAGAAGTCAAGAGACATGATTTGCTTTCCGGAAAAGGGAACTGCAAAACGGCCCAGTTTTCCTGGGAATCACAGAACTGCAGAGTTGAAAGGGATCCCTAGAGGCTATCCAATCCAACCCCCTTTGTGATGCAGGAATCTCAGCCGAAGCATCCCTTATACTGCCCTTATACAAGGAGGAGCAATTTATTAGCATGGCTAGATCAGGGCCATCAGATTAGATCGCCGAAGAATGGATGCCTTTGAATTCTGGTGCTGGAGGAGACTCTTGAGAGTCCCATGGATTGCAAGAAGATCAAACCTCTCCATCCTTAAGGAAATCAGCCCTGAGTGCTCACTGGAAGGACAGATCCTGAAGCTGAGGCTCCAAGACTTTGGCCGCCTCATGAGAAGAGAAGACTCCCTGGAAAAGACCCTGATGTTGGGAAAGATCACAAGAAGGGGACGAGAGAGGACAAGATGGTTGGACAGTGTTCTCAAAGCTACCAGCATGAGTTTGACCAAACTGCGGGAGGCAGTGGAAGACAGGAGGGCCTGGCGTGCTCTGGTCCAGGGGGTCACGAAGAGGCAGACACGACTAAACGACTCAACAACAACAACATGGCTGCACTAGGCTTGCCATATGTCAGGAAAATTCCCGACATGTCCTGATTTTCGGGTGTAAAAATAGCATCGGGGGAATTCTGCAAAATGTCTGGGGAAACCCAGATGTAAGCTTAAAACCACTATTTTTGGGGGGAGGGAGGTTTCCCCCCAAAAGTTCAACAATGTTGGTGGTTGAAAAGCTCAAAGGTTTGGGGGCTTTAAGGAATTTTACTTTTTGAAATACGCCAACTTGAGGGTACACTGTTATTCGGCCCACATTTAAACCACAACGCGGCCCCGGATTGTACTTATCCCAAATGAAGGGGTCGACCGAAAGGGTGCTATCCCTCAAAATGAGCCCTGCAGCCAGGATCCCACCCACCAGGCAGTTTTACGATCATATAGATGAACTGGAGCAAGTAAAATGTCTGGAACGTACGACCCTCACTGTACCAGGAGAAATGCCTGCAACTATGCGTGCAAAATTCCCTGCAGAATTTTTAAATTGCAAAATTCCCCGCAGAATTTTTAAATTGCAAAATTCCCCACAGAATTTTTAAATTGGTATTGCAAGCTGATGCGGAAATGGGAAAAACTCAATGCTGAGATCCAAGAAAAACCAAAACAGACAGATCAATCTGCACACTTCTTTTGTGACCATGGAATGCTGTTCCTTAGTTTATGACTAAAACCTATCCTTTAATTCGCAACTAAGGAAGGCTGTCCTGTGATTCATGACTGTAAAATGACTACAAAATTCATGACTGCAAGAGGAGATCCCTTGATTTGTGACCAAGAAATGCCCTCCTGAGATTCACGACTACGGAGTGCCTTTTCACAACCATGAAATGCCCCTCCCTTAGTTCACAACCGTGAAACGCCCTCCCTTAATTCACAACCACGAAACGCCCTCCCTTAATTCACAACCACGAAAC
>JAXCMG010000040.1:1855358-1903606 GCA_034642415.1 Podarcis siculus
TAATTCACAACCACGAAACACCCTCCCTTAATTCACAACCACGAAACGCCCTCCCTGAATTCACAACTACGAAATGCCCTCCTTTCTTTCACAACTACAAAATGCCCCTCCCTTAATCCGGCACCACAAAACGCCCTCCCTTAACTCCATTTGCCCCTCCGTTTGCGCCAAAACAAGGCCCAGAAGTCCCGTGGACGCCGAGGCATGAAACGAGTCTTTTCCGCCGGCTCGGGCCGCCTACCTCTCTCTCGGATGAAATACGCCAGGTAGAGGTCCAGTTCCTTGACGGAGACGCTGATGTGGTGAGGCTGGACGCAGAGGATGGGGTGGGTGCACTGGGCGGCCTTGACCAGCCGCTCCCCATCAGTGCTCTCCAGGGGGATGCCCTTGAAGAGGATGACCATCACCAGGTCCAGCCGCCAGACTTTGTCGGCCTGTCGGAGGCAGTCGATCCTGCGCATCTTGCCCTTCTGGTCGGGGTTGGAGAGGACGCAGCAGGAGGGCTTCTTCCCCGTGATGGAAAGGACAAAATCCTCCCGGTACTCCGGGCGGATGTCCTTCCGCAGCTTGGCCAGCAAGCGGGACGCCCACTTCTGCTTCACCTCGGGCTTCTCGTTGAGGAGCTCGTCCTTCACCGCCCGCTCCTCGTCCTTCGTCATGCGTTTCTCGTGCTTCTTGAAGTACTTGCGCTTGCGGGCCTGGAGGTTGAACCAGGTGTAGGCGAAGGCCCGGACGTGGGGGAGTAGTGCCTCAATAAAGGGGTGGAACTCATCCTGGAAAAGAGAGAGAGAGAAAGAGAGGCAGTCAAGAGGGAGTACCACATCCGTTCTCTCAAGAGGGAAGGTGTGATGGCCTGGGAATCCGATTCAGAGGCTGACCCGGAGGAATCCCAGCCTGCACAGGAGTCCCCGCCTCCAGGGCCGGCTGAACTGGGGCAGGGCCTTGATTCTGAAGTGCCTGCACCTGTGCCGGATCCTCAGGAGCAGGCACCAGGTGAATCCACTCTGGCTCCGGAGGCGATTGAGGACACAGTGCTTACAGGTGCGCCTCTCCCAGCCCTGTCAGGGGAAGGTGAGTCTCCCCCTGGGTCCAGTAACCTCCTGGTTTCTCCCAGGAGGAGTGCTCACCTTAAGGCCAGGAGAGGCGGGTCTCCTGGGGGCCGGAGCCACCCCTGGCCTCAGAGAAGATAAAGGCCAGTCAGGCCGGTCCCAGGTTGCGGGAGCAACGTCGTTGAAGAGCTGTTTCGGCCAGCACCCAGTCCTGTTCCTCCAGAGGACCCACAGCGCAACCCGCGTCCCACACTCATAGCTTATAGCTAAGGAACTTTTATCCTCGTCTTCTCAGCTGGGGAAACGCTATTTGCAAGAGATCGGCTCTGCAAGTTAGACAGGTCACAGTGACCCTATAAAAATGGAGGCCAGTGTTTCTGTTCATCCGCTGCAGCCAGCGAGTTAAGAGCAACTGCCTGCTTTCTGCCGGGCCTACCCGGCAGGGCCGTTGTGGAAAGAAAACGGGGAGCGGGGGGGGACCTTGAGCTCGTGGGAAGGAGGAGGAGGCAGGATACGGACGGGACGGGACGGGACGAAACAAGCAGCCGCTTCAGAAGACAATTTGAAATCTCCTTCCCCTTACGAGTAATTGAGCATTTTGGTCAGAGACCAAGCAGCCAAACGCCCCGCCCTGCTGTCGTGCCAAGAAAATTTGGCTCCGCGCGGCTTGACTGGAAATGTCGTTTCTCTGTCTCTCCCCCCCCTTTCATCCTCTGTGCCCCACCCAGAGCCTGCGGCTTCAAGCGGCAGATTTGGGCAGCCGACAGAGCCCCAGTTTCCACTCGTACGCCACGGCCTGCGGCTCTCCCGACCTGCCGCGGCGGAGGAGGTTTTGGCAGGGCTGGTGGAAATGCAGCGATCTGCTCCCAGGCACCAACGTGAGAGAGAGAGGAAGCAGCCCAAATTGCCGGACCTCCCAGGATTTGCAGAGTTGCACATCACTACAGGGGTACCTGGGACGCGGGTGGCGCTGTGGGTTAAACCACAGAGCCTAGGATTTGCCGATCAGAAGGTCAGCGGTTTGAATCCCGCAATGACAGGGTGAGCTCCCGTTGCTCGGTCCCTGCTCCTGCCAACCTAGCAGTTCGAAAGCACACCAGTGCAAGTAGATAAATAGGTACTGCTCCGGCGGGAAGGTAAACAGCGTTTCTGTGTGCTGCTCTGGCTTGCCAGAAGCAGCTTAGTCCTGCTGGCCACAGGACCCAGAAGCTGTACGCCGGCTCCCTCGGCCAGTAAAGCAAGATGAGCGCCGCAACCCCAGAGTCGGCCACGACTGGATTTAATGGTCAGGGGTCCCTTTACCTTTACAGCAGTACCTGGGACGTGGATGGCGCTGTGGGTTAAACCAAAGAGCCTAGGACTTGTTGATCAGAAGGTCGGCGGTTCAAATCCCCGCGATGATGCGATGAGCTCCCGTTGCTCGGTCCCTGCTCCTGCCCACCTAGCAGTTCAAAAGCACGTCAAAGTGCAAGTAGATAAATAGGTACCACTCCAGTGGGAAGGTAAACGGCATTTCCGTGCGCTGCTCTGGCTTGCCAGAAGCAGCTTTTTCCTGCTGGCCACATGATCCGGAAGCTGTAGGCCGGCTCCCTCGGCCAGTAAAGCGAGATGAGCGCCGCAGCCCCAGAGTCGGCCACGACTGGACCTAACGGTCACGGGTCCCTTTACCTTTAGCTTTTACAGTGGTACCTTGGTTCTTGAACTTAATCCGTTCCAGGAGCCCACTCAACTCCCGAAACCGTTCGGAAATCAAGACAAGCTGCGCTCAACCGGAAGCCACGTCAGACGTTCGGCTTCCAAAAAGCGTTCACAAACCGGAACACTCACTTCTGGGTCTGTGGTATTCAGGAGCCGATTTGCTCAGGAGCCAAGCCGTTCAAGAACCAAGGTACCGCTTTAACTACAGATTGCATCTCTCTCTCACACACACCCAAATAATTTCCCTTTTTCTGCTCTCTCTCTCTCAAACCAAGCTGGGGAAGTTTAATCAGCCCAGGGGCCAAAGTCCCTCTTGCAAAACCTTCCGGGGGCCACCTGGCCTTGGTGGGGGGGTCCAGAAGGCGTAAGTGGGCGTGGAAACAGATGCAAATTTTACCCATGTGCAGTACGCTAGTTTCTACACAAATACACATGCACACGATTTTTTCTATCCCCACACCCAGGCGGCGAGAGTTCGTGGACACGGGTAGCTCTGTTGGTTGGAGCGTGGTGCTGATGAACGCCAAGGTTGCAGGTTCGAGAGCAGCATGGTCCTGCGTTGCAGGGGGGTTGGACTGGATGACCTCCCAGGGCCCCATCTAGAATTCCACTATTCTCTGATCTGAGGAAGCATCCCAGCCAGAAATGTGAAGCAGAGCTGGCAAGGAGGGTGGTGGCCGTAAGAGAGTCCCGAGGGCCGGTCAGAAAGGTGTGGAGGGCCACACACACACACACCGCCGAGGCCTTGGGTTTCTCAATGCTGAATTAATTCCCAATCAGGAAAACTGAACAGGCCGAGGGAAGGAAGGGAGGCATTTGGAAGAAATGGAGCAAGGAATTTAAAGTCCTGGGAAAGGGTTAAGCGTGGCCCCCGCCACGGAAACGGCTTTTCCTCATCTAAAGGGACTGCCAGGCTGTTTTTTCCCAGGGCAGGTAATATGAAACCGTGCAGCTGCCCTGCTAATTGGGAATGTCTATCCTTCAACCCTTTCTCGATGTCTTCGCCTTGCCGGACGCAGTTTCCTGGTTGCCCAGCCCCCTAGCAGTCACGGAGGGGCAAAACCTGTCCATTTCAGTGGCTCGTTTCGTCCCCCCCCCATCTTAAATTCCGCCTACCATGTTTCAGTTTGCAAATTTATTCGTCGTTGTCGTTTTTTTAATCAGGTCCCCGTGCAAATACATCAGCGGCTCAGTGCAGGTTTATCGACAACTGTTCGCTGATTGTGCAATTTTGCCCGACAGCTGCATTTTTTGCAAAGCGATTCCCCCCCCCCCCAACATCCCGTGTTTGGGTACAAAGTTTCCTTTAATATATGCCATTTTAGGCACGCTTAACCGCAGTCCCTTGTGAGCTTATGGGAGGGCCGTGAGGATGGAGGATGTGAGGAGCACCCCTGGTAGACAAAACCTTTAGGGCAGCGGTTCTCAAGCTGTGGGTCCCCAGATGTTGTCGGACTACAACTCCCATCATCCCTGAGCTCTGGCCTTGCTAGCTAGGGGTGATGGGAGTTGTAGTTCAACAACATCTGGGGACCCACGTGCTGAGAAAAGTCCATTGATACAGGGTAAGGTAAAAAAAGATAAAGGACCCCTGTACGGTTAAGTCCAGTAAAAGGCAATTAGGGGATTGCGGCGCTCATCTCGCTTTCAGGCCGAGGGAGCCGCCGTTTGTCCGCAGACAGCTTTCCGGGTCGTGTGGCCAGCAGGATTGAACCACTTCTGGCCCATGATGGAAACCAGAGTGCACAGAAATGCCGTTTACCTTCCCACCGCAGTGGTACCTATTTATCTACTTGCACCAGTATGCTTTCGAACTGCTAGGTTGGCAGGAGCTGGGACAGAGAGACTGGAGTTCACCACCGTGGCGGGGATTCGAACCGCCAACCTTCCAATAGGCTCCGTGGTTTAGACCACAGCGCCACCCGCGTCCTCAGGGGCAGTCCTGTGGCCCACCTATCCCATCCTCCTTTTCTCACAGTGGTCAACCGAGAAGCCCCTCAAACCCACAATCAGGATTCGAACCCAGAACTGGTCACGGTATTCTAGTTGTGGCCTCAGCCTCTCCCCTCCTGCAGTTCCCAGCAACTGAGATCCCTTTCCCTCCATGAATTTGCCCAAATCCTCTTTCAAAGCCAGTCCAATATTTCCAGTGCATAAAAGACCGGCGATGAAACCATCTCATAAGCAACTGCGTGAACTTCTGTTCCATTTTATTAGATGCCACTGGGTTTCCCGGTAATGGCGAGTTTTCCAAACGAAGCTGCGCATTGGGGCTTTGGGGCAGTAAAATAAAACAACCAACAGCGATAAGAATATTAATTTGCGCAAGACGTTGCCGGCGTACCCGGTTAAGGATTTGCGTGTTTCCTGCTTGCCCCCCCCTTCGCTCAAGGTTGGGAGGGGGGGCGGTTTGGGGAGATAAGAGGCCGCGATGTCATGCAACAAAAGCCTCAGCTCCCAGCGGCAAGGTCACAAGAGGACAACTCTCCCTCACCGGGGCGCAGTCTAAGCGGAGGTCAAGTCAGGTGAGGTCTCCGCTGCGAGTAATTCATTAGCCGACGTGTACATCTGTGCCTTCGATAATCTCCCGACGGAGGTCCACACACACACACACACACCCCGCCACCAAACCGCCACACACCATCAAAGCACCCGGGGCTCTGTTCTGCACCCCCTTCAAGAAGGACACTGACAAACTGGAACATGTCCAGAGGAGGGCAACCAAAATGGTCAAAGGCCTGGAAACGATGCCTTATGAGGAACGGCTAAGGGAGCTGGGCATGTTTAGCCTGGAGAAGAGGAGGTTAAGGGGTGATATGATAGCCATGTTCAAATATATAAAAGGATGTCACATAGAGGAGGGAGAAAGGTTGTTTTCTGCTGCTCCAGAGAAGCAGACACGGAGCAATGGATCCAAACTGCAGGAAAGAAGATTCCACCTAAAGATTAGGAAGAACTTCCTGACAGTAAGAGCTGTTCAACAGTGGGATTTGCTGCCAAGGAGTGTGGTGGAGTCTCCTTCTTTGGAGGTCTTTAAGCAGAGGCTTGACAACCATATGTCAGGAGTGCTCTGATGGTGTTTCCTGCTTGGCAGGGGGGTGGACTCGATGGCCCTTGTGGTCTCTTCCAACTCTTATGATTCTATGATTCCTGCGTCTGAAAACCCAGCGGCCTTGCATTCCTAGCCCAAGAAAGGCGCCGAGATAAGGGGGAGTAATAATAAGCAACCTAAACAGGGGTCCCTTGGTTCTCAAACGCCTTTGGTACTCAAACAACTTGGAACCCAAACGCTGCAAACCCGGACGGAAGCGTTCCGGTTTGCGAACATTTTCCGGAAGCCGAACGGAAGCTCCGTTTTGAGTGCCACGCTTCTGTTTTGAGCGTTACGCTGAGGTCTGTCTGTTTTTGCTTTTTATTTTGCGTTTTTGCGGCTCTTTTCGTTTCGTTTTCCCCTGAAAATAGGGACGTCCTATTCCATCCCCTCCAACGTTTCTCCCCTGAAAACAGGGACGTCCTAAGGAAAAGCGGGACATATAATAGTAATAATAATAATAATAATAATAATAATAATAATAATAATAATTTATTATTTATACCCCACCCATCTGGCTGGGTCCCCCCAGCCACTCTGGGCGGCTCCCAACAAAACACTAAAATACAATAACCTATTAAACATTAAAAGCTTCCCTAAACAGGGCTGCCTTCAGATGTCTTCTAAAAGTTTGGTAGTTCTTTTTCACTTTGACATCTGGTGGGAGGGCGTTCCACAGGGCGGGTGCCACCACTGAGAAGGCCCTCTCCCTGGTTCCCTGTAACCTCACTTCTCGCAGCGAGGGAACCACCAGAAGGCCCTCGGAGCTGGACCTCAGTGTCCAGGCTGGACAATGGGAGTGGAGACGCTCCTTCGGGTATACTGGGCCAAGGCCGTTTAGGGCTTTCAAGGTCAGCACCAACACTTTGAATTGTGCTCAGAAACGTACTGGGAGCCAGTGTAGGTCTTTCAAGACTGTTGTTATATGGTTTTGGTGGCCACTCCCAGTCACCAGTCTAGCTGCCGCATTCTGGATTAATTGTAGTTTCCGGGTCACCTTCAAAGGCAGCCCCACAGAGAGTGCATTGCAGTAGTCCAAGCGGGAGATAACCAGAGCATGCACCACTCTGGCGAGACTGTCCGCAGGCAGGGAGGGTCTCATCCTGTGTACCAGATGGAGCTGCCCTGGACACAGAACTGACCTGCGCCTCCATGGATAGCTGTAGGTCCAAAATGACCCCCAGGCTGCACACCTGGTCCTTCAGGGGCACAGTGACCCCATTCAGGACCAGGGAGTCCTCCACACCTGCCCGCCTCCTGTCCCCGCAAAACAGTACTTCTGTCTTGTCGGGATTCAGCCTCAATCTGTTATGCCTTGCCATAAACCTCCGCAGCCCAGCCTCCCAGGACGGTGGAAAGCTTTTAAAAGCTCTCTCCGGTCTATGCCAATCTGGGTTCAGCCCAGGGATTAGGCGACGGGAGCTGGGTGAAGGGGGGTAGAGATCAGCAATGAACCAGGACAGGGCTTGAAATCCGATCACCCACTCCGACAACTTTCCCTCCCGCCAGATTAGCCCCGCCAGAAAGATGCCGCCGTCGAGCTAATCCGCTTTCGAAAGACCCGGGCCGGATGCCCCAGAGGCGATCGGGGGACGTTGAGCGGCCCCTGCGATTGCTTGGGGGTGGGCAGCAGCCTTCTCCAAGCTGGGATACCCCCCCCCCAAAAAAAAACCACACACCCGTCTGACGCCCATAAACCAGCATGCCAAAGGTCAGGGGCCACGATGGCGGCTGCAGTCGGCCCCTCACTTTGCTGCACAGTTCAGAGGCCTCTAAATCCCAGCCTAGGGTTGCCATGTGTCTTCTTTTTCTCAGACACGTCCTCCTTTTCAGGGGTAAAATTTCCGCCCGGGTGGATTTTTAAAACCGCCGTATTTTTCGCTCTATAAGACGCACCCGACCATAAGACGCACCTAGTTTTTGGAGGAGGAAAACAAGGGAAAAAATATTCTGAATCTCAGAAGCCAGAACAGCAAGAGGGATCGCTGCGCAGCGAAAGCAGCAATCCCTCTTGCTGTTCTGGCTTCTGGGATAGCTGCGCAGCCTGCATTCACTCCGTAAGACGCACACACATTTCCCCTTACTTTTTAGGAGGGAAAAAGTGAGTCTTATAGAGCAAAAAATACGGTATACTTTCTGGAGGAGACGTAGACATCGCTGGTGGTTGAAAAGACTTACTTTCCTCTTCTCTTCTGCTGCCCACACCCTGCCACACCTCAGCAATATCTCACAGCTTCTGTAGCCGGGTATTTAAAAGGTAAAGGACCCCTGGACGGTTGAGTCCAGTCAAAGGCGACTATGGGGTTGCAGCGCTCATCTCGCTTCAGGCTGAGGGAACTGGCGTTTGTCCGCAGACAGCATTCTGGGTCGTGTGTCCAGCAGGACTAAACCACTTCTGGCGCACGATGGAAACCAGAGCGCACGGAAAAGCTGTTTGCTTTCCCACCGCAGCTGTACCTATTTATCTACTTGCACTGGTGTGCTTTCAAAAGAAGCCGGGAAGGTTGGCAGTTCAAATCCCCATGGCGTAGTGAGCTCCCGTTGCTCAGTCCCTGCTCCTGCCAACCTAGGAGTTCGAAAGTACGCCGGCGCAAGTAGATAAATAGGAACCACTGCCGCGGGAAAGTAAACAGTGTTTCCGTGCGCTCTGGTTTCCATCGTGGTGTCCCATTGCGCCAGAAGCAGTTCATGTCAAATTGCTTTTTTAGGGGTTGTTTTTAAAAGCCTGGAACGGATTAATCCGCTTTGCATGACTTTCTATGGGAAAGCAGCGCGCCTTGGTTTTGGAACGCTTTGGTTTTGGAACGGACGTCCGGAACGGATTAAGTTTGAGAACCAAGGTGCTGCTGTCTTCCTGTTTAAAATGCAAAATCGAGTATCTCCCAGACCCAGCCACACAGAGACACATGACGGATGACACACAGAGAGACAGCCAGGATCAGATATCACTGCCTACAAGCGTAGAAACCGTCTGCGTGACTCATCAGAAAGGAAAAAGGACCACCGACGCGGCGCTAGAGACAGGTGCCGAAGTTCAGCCTATGAGGAGTTTTTAAAGATTGGGAATTTGTTCCCTAAAGATGCAGTTTGCAAACTTTTCCTAGGGTTGAGGAGGGGTGGGGCAGTCAAAGCGGGAAGGGAAATATCTCAGAAGAGATTGCAGAGGGGAAATTGTCGGCTTTTCATAAAAGAGTCACAGGCAGGCCAGCAAATCAGAGAGGGGGCGGAATCTATCAGGAAACACAATTTCCTTGTTCTGGGCTGGGGGGATCTCTATGTCCTGGCTGAAATCTCCCCACCCTCCTCAGTGGCTCCTACTCACCCGCGTAGGGTCCATCTGTCACCCAATGGCCCCCCTCCAGCTGGGACCCCCAAGAAGGCGGTATCCAAAAAGTAGAAAACACCCCAAGGCTGGGAGGAGAGGAACGCCTCTCTCTCTCGCTCGCTCCTGGATTTAAAAATAGCCTGCCGTCCTTTTCTGCCAAGGAAGCGATGGAGTTTGGCTGGCATGGCGCTACGGGATCGCCAGGGCCCCCCGCAAAGGTCTCCGGGAGTTGAAAAGGGCACGTCCGCCTGCCCCCACAGCATGAGAGGGGGCTAAGGAAATTAGCAGTGGGGGGGGAAGGAAGGAGAGAAAGAGAGAGAGAAGGGAAAGGAGGACAGACTCAGGGTTGAGATGCAGCTGGGGGCTGTTGCAATTCGGGGAAAGAAGCTAGGAGGAGCCTAATTATAGAAGCATAGAATCGTCAAGGTGGAAGGGACCCCAAGGGTCATCTAGCCCAACCCACTCTTTTCCCCCGACGCGAGACTCGAACCCACGACCTGGAGGTTAAGAGTCTCGTGCCCTACTGACGGAGCTAGCTAGCATCTTGACCTCACTGAGGTGCCCTAAAGCAGTGGTTTTCAACCAACGTGGCACCCTGGGATGCTTTGAACAGTAATAATAATAATAATAATAATAATAATAATAATAATAATAATAATGGGACGCGGGTGGCGCTGTGGGTAAAACCTCAGTGCCTAAGGCTTGCTGACCGCATGGTCAGCGGTTCGAATCCCCGCAGCGGGGTGAGCTCCCGTCTTTCGGTCCCAGCTCCTGCCCACCTAGCAGTTCAAAAGCACATCAAAGTGCAAGTAGATAAATAGGTACCACTCCGGCAGGAAGGTAAATGGCATTTCCGTGCGCTGTGCTGGTGCCGGCTCGCCAGAGCAGCTTCGTCACGCTGGCCACGTGACCCAGAAGTGTCTCCGGACAGCGCTGGCCCCCGGCCTGTTAAGTGAGATGAGCGCACAACCCCAGAGTCGGTCACGACTGGCCCAAAAGGGCAGGGGTACCTTTACCTTTTTAATAATAATAATAATAATATTTTTGGCTTCCAAATCACCTCATTGTGCTTTCTAAATATTCTTATACAGTGGTACCTCGGGATAAGAACTTAATTTTAAGGGAATCAGAAAGTATACAAGCAGGAATTGACAAATCGGAGGGAGAAGGGGAAATAAAGGGGGTTGGAATATAAATCGAAAATACAGTGGTACCTCGGGTTAAGAACTTAATTCGTTCCGGAGGTCCGTTCTTAACCTGAAACTGTTCTTAACCTGAAGCACCACTTTGGCTAATGGGGCCTCCCGCCGCCGCCGCACGATTTCTGTTCTCATCCTGAAGCAAAGTTCTTAACCCGAGGTAATATTTCCGGGTTAGTGGAGTCTGTAACCTGAAGCGTCTGTAACCTGAGGTACCACTGTAATAATTAATAATAATAATAATTTATTATTTATACCCCGCCCATCTGGCTGGGTCTCCCAAGCCACTCTGGGCGGCTCCCAACAGAATATTAAAAAGACAATAAAACATCAAAACATTAAAAGCTTCCCTAAACAGGGCTGCCTTCAGATGTCTTCTAAAAGTCAGATAGTTGCTTATCTCCTTGACATCTGACGGGAGGGCGTTCCACAGGGCGGGCGCCACCACCGAGAAGGCCCTCTGCCTGGTTCCCTGTAACCTCGCTTCTCGCAGGGAGGGAACTGCCAGAAGGCCCTCAGAGCTGGACCTCAGTGTCTGGGCTGGACAATGGGGGTGGAGACACTCCTGCCGGTATGCTGGGCCGAGGCTGAGATCGTCTTAGAAACTGAGATACGAAAGCTAGGAGCTAACCTTGAACCTAGGTTACGGGCACAACGACAGAATGCCTAGGTGCTTTTTTTAATAACAAGAATACAAAGCTGAAAATGAGTGAACTACAGCTGAAATATTCCGTTCATTTTTCACATGGTCTAGTCCTTCCCAAGAAAGTAAAATCTCTCACTGCCTCCATTACTTTCTTGGGCTCCATGATCACTGCAAATGGTGAAAGCAGTCCTGAAATTAAAAGACACCTGCTTCTTGGGAGAAAAGCAATGACAAACCTAGACAGCATCTTAAAAAGCAGAGACATCACCTTGCCAACAAAGGTCCGTATAGTTCAAGCTATGGTTTTCCCAGTAGTGATGTATGGAAGTGAGAGCTGGACCATCAAGAAGGCTGATCGCCGAAGAATGGATGCTTTTGAATTCTGGTGCTGGAGGAGACTCTGGAGAGTCCCATGGACTGCAAGAAGATCCAACCTCTCCATTTGATTCCTAAACTGACCAAATCTTTTCTCTGCAAGGTCAAAAAGGAAAAGCCTCCCCATTGTCTTTTCCTTCACAAATCCTGTCTTAAGGGTATGTCTGTGTTTGAATAGGGTGTGAGCCTGTGACCTGGCCCAGGAACTAAGTATTTACCATTACAAAAGACTGGCCAGGCTCCCCAGGAAATCCAATCAAGTAACCTGCCAGACAGGAGATAAACAAGGACAGGAGAAAAACAACATTCAAATTTTCTGTTTTAGACCACCTTTTCTGTGATGTAGGTGTGATGTATCTGAGGGGTGGTCTTAGGTTACACCCCTTCTGTGATGTATGTATGATGTTTCTGGGGGTGGTCTTGATCTAAAGGTAAAGGGACCCCTGACCGTTAGGTCCAGTCATGACCGACTCCTGGGTTGCGGCGCTCATCTCGCTTTATTGACCAAGGGAGCCGGCGTACAGCTTCCGGGTCATGTGGCCAGCAGGACTAAGCCGCTTCTGGTGAACTAGAGCAGCGCAGGGAAACGCCGTTTACCTTCCTGCTGGAGTGGTACCTATTTAACTACTTGCACTTTGGCGTGCTTTTGAACTGCTAGGTGGGCAGGAGCAGGGACCGAGCAACGGGAGCTCACCCCGTCATTGCGGGGATTCGAACCGCCGACCTTCTGATTGGCAAGTCCTAGGCTCTGTGGTTTCGATCTACAGGGTGGCAATTTCAAAAGTCTTTATAAGGCCTTGCACACCATTTTTCTGGATCTCTCCTCTCTCCTGCAGGTCTGTTGCAACAGATCAATAAAGGCCAAGCCTACAGGCTGCTGTTTTGCTCCAAGTAATCCTGGTTGGTGTCTTTGTTTTTTTGTCCAAGGGAGCCCTCGGATTTTTTCCGTTAACAACCCCCAAGCAGGCAATTCTTGTGACCATCGTTTGGCACGGCTGCCTCCAAACCCTTCCATTCCTATTTGTCTATCGCCTCCCATTCTGGGTTTCTGACTCCGCGTCCCGTGAGTGGGTGCCCTGCGCCGTCACTCACAGTCCAGTGACTCCATCCTACAAGCATCCGGGTGGAAAGGAGGGAGCTGGACTTCTGCAAAGTTCTTTCTACACGTTGGCTATCTATAGCCATGAGGTCAGAGCTCTCTCTTTGTCTCCACACTCCCTTTCAAAAACAAGAACCCAGACCTGCTAAAGAGATTAGACCATCTCAAGACAGATGGATCTTTCGATTTCTTTCAGCCTGCACGCTCATGTCCCTCATCTTGCCCCAACTTCCTTCGGGGACACCTCAAGTGATGGCCTGGGATTCGGACTCGGAGGCTGAACCTGAGGAATCCCAGCCTGCACAGGAGTCCCTGCCTCCAGAACCAGCTGAGCCGGAGCTGGGGCCTGAGCCTGAAGGGTCCTCACCTGTGCTGGGTCCTCAGGTGAGTCTGCTCTGGCTCCTGAGGTGATGGAGGACCCATTGCCTGCAGGTGCTCCACTCTCAGCCCTGTCAGGGGAAGCGGAGGTTGCCTCTGGGTCCGGGACCCCTCCAGCCTCTCCTGAGCTGCAGAGGCTCAGGGCAGAGAGACGGAGGGAACTAAGTTCCCACAGGAGGAGGGCTCGCCTCCAGGCCAGGAGAGGCGAGTCACCTGTGGACCGGGGCTGCCCTATGCCTCGGGGCAGATAAAAGCCGGCCAGCCCCAGTCCCAAGTTGCAGGAGCAACATGGTTGGTAGCCTGTTCCTGCCGGCACCCTGTCCTGCTTTCTGCCAGAGTTCCTGACCTCTCCTGACTCCCTGCCTTGGACCCAGCTTCAGCTTTGACGGACAGCCTCCATACTGCTCCCTTGACCTCGGACTGGACTCGGACCTCGCCGCACGGTTAACCCTCGGGACCAGCACACCTCAGCTGAAGCAAACTGTCTCCTGCGATTTGCAGCAACCACAATGCAAAAGCACTGGGAGAGAACATAGACCCTGGGGCCAGTGGCTTTCGATAGCCTTTTTCTCCTGGGTGAATTTCTCTAGCGGTGAATCCCCCCCAGGAATGTTATTGTCAGTGCTATTTTTTTCCAGAAAAAGAGGTTCCGGGACTCAACATGAATGCCTCCCTCGTTCTCTTAGAACGGCAACCTGAGAGGTGCCGGAACTTAGTTCCGGCTGAAAAAAAGACCCTGGTTGTAATGTTATCAGCTGCATTTGGTGCAGAATTCAGCAGCCAGGTAGCTTGCCGGCCAGTTGACTAAAGCTTGGTGCTGATAATGCCATGGTTGCAGGTTCGAGCCCTGTACAGGTCAGCTACATTTCAGGGGGTTGGACTAGATGATCCTTAGGGTCCCTTCCAACTCTACAATTCTATGGCTCTAAAATAGTCTGAGCACGTAACAACAGTCCTGGTCCCATTGAGTTGGCTACCATTTTGTTTCCGGACCCCAATTCCTGGTTTTGACCTACAAAACACAACTGAGGTTGGTGGGGCAGTGCCCCATTTGCACTATTGGACTAGCCACCACTGATTTAAAACACACACACACACACACACGTGAACAACTATCTAGCTTTCCCCATTCATTTTAACCAAATATTCTCAGGATTTTAGTGTCTCCATACTTTCTTCCTCTATCTATTGAAACGTAAGTCTGTCGTCACGCTGAAGTTCAGTTTTTCGGCCAGTAGGGGGCCACGTCAACTCTTGCGTGACCAACAACAAACAGGGAGGCGGGTGAACATGCAAGCAGAATGGGAGGGAAGGATTCTGCTGAAGAGATAGCAGAGAGGAGCTTCAGGGAGCAGTTTAGCAAACTGCTCTGCGGAGCATCTCTACTCGCTGAGAAATGTGGCCGCAGAAAAAAGTTTAACGGAAAGAGGGAGGCATTTCAGAAAACCACTCTCTGAAGCCCCTTCTCTTCCCCTTCAAAATTAATGATCATTTTCAAAATATATATAAAAAATAAAATAAAATTGTCCAGTAGCACCTTAGAGACCAACTAAGTTTGTTCTTCGTATAAGCTTTCGTGTGCATGCACACTTCTTCAGATACAAACGAAAGCTTATACCAAAGAACGAACTTATTTGGCCTCTAAGGTGCTACTGGACAATTAAGCTCTGATTTTCCCAGTAGTGATGTATGGAAGTGAGAGCTAGACCATAAAGAAGGCTGATTGCCGAAGAACGGATGCTTTTGAATTCTGGTGCTGGAGGAGACTCTGGAGAGTCCCATGGACTGCAAGAAAATCCAACCTCTCCATTCGGAAGGAAATCAGCCCTGAGTGCTCACTGGAAGGACAGATCCTGAAGCTGAGCCTCCAAGACTTGGCCACCTCATGAGAAGAGAAGACTCCCTGGAAAAGACCCTGATGTTTGGGAAGATGGAGGGCACAAGGAGAAGGGGGCAACAGAGGACGAGATGGTGGGACAGTGTTCTCGAAGCTACCAGCATGAGTTTGACCAAACTGTGGGAGGCAGTGGAAGACAGGAGGGCCTGGCGTGCTCTGGTCCAGGGGGTCACAAAGAGGCGGACACCACTAAACAACTCAACGACAACAAGGTGCTACTGGACAATCTTTTTAATTTTTTATATATTTTGACTGCGTCAGACCAACACAGCCTCCCTACCTGAATAATAACTTTATTAACGGTATGTTTGGAGGGAGGAAAAATAGCTCAGTCAGTTAGAGCAAGGTGGTGATAATGCAAAGGTTTCAGGTTTGATCGCCGTACGGAACAGCTGCAGAGCATATTCCTGCATTTTTGTAAACCGTTTTCGCGGATATCCCTGCGTATTCCAGGGGGTTGTACTAGATGATCGTCAGGGTCCCTTCCAGTTCTATTCCCTACCCACACTCAACACCCACATGCACCAAGAAAGAAACCCCAGACGCAAGCAATTTCCCTCTTGAATGCTGACTGTCTTCAGAAGGAAGGGGAAAAGGGCAGGAATCGCGAAAAGGTGAAGGAGGGCGATTCGATAGCCAATAAATCTATTCGTGGCACAGAAACATCCCAGAAACTATGGATCCTTGACCCCGGCGCTGCTGCTGGTCCATAGATGCTGGCAGTGAGGTTGCCAACCAGCCAGTTGTTGCGGTATTTATCGCCCACCGCACAACAGCCCTGAAAGGCGGGCTACGCCGAGAGCGACGCCCCTGCAAGGAAAGTTAGAGGCATTTGGGACTTTCAAGAAAGAGGTGAGGAAGTGGCGGCAGGATAGAGGTTTATATACCGTATTTTTTGCTCCATAAGACTCACTTTTCCCCTCCTAAAAAGTAAGGGGAAATGTATGTGCGTCTTATGGAGCGAATGCAGGCTGCGCAGCTATCCCAGAAGCCAGAACAGCAAGAGGGATTGCTGCTTTCACTGCGCAGCGATCCCTCTTGCTGTTCTGGCTTCTGGGATTCAGAATATATTTTTTTTCTTGTTTTCCTCCTCCAAAAACTAGGTGCGTCTTGTGGTCTGGTGCGTCTTATAGAGCGAAAAATACGGTAATCCTGTGTGGCACAGAAAAAAGAGGATAGAGGAAAAGCTTTTCCTCCCTCTGAGTGTCGGATGAGAGAAACGACTTCTTCACGCCGTTGGTCTGCGGAACTCCCTCCCACAAGGCGAGAAAGTTAAGGCTACAACAAGAAACCTTGTACAGATGGTACACAACACCAGTGCAGTTAGGGAAAATGTACAAAACTAGTTCAAATATATGTTGGAAGTGTAAGGAAAAGGAGGGGACATTTTTTCATATGTGGTGGGATTGTAAGGTAATTAAAAAAAATTGGGAAATGATTTACAACGAATTGAAGAAAATGTCCCATTTAATATTTGTTTAAAAACCTGAAGCATTTTTGTTAGGGATTGTAGGGAAAGATCTGCCAAAAAAGCTGAAAAACATCTTCATGTATGCGGCAACGGCTGCGAGAGTTTTAATAGCACAAGGATGGAAGACTGAAGAAACCCCAACTAAAGAATCGTGGCAAGAAAAATTGAGGGACTATGCAGAACTGGCAAAACTGACATACAAGCTACGGGACAAGGATAACTGTGACTTTAAAGATGAATGGGAACCCTTTACAAAGTATTTGAAGACGCAACAAAGTGAACTGGACTCCTTGGCTGGTTTTGAATAAACATTCACAAACTTTTTATCGATTATAATCAGCTAAAAAGCTTGAGGATTTATACAACAGCATTTTTAGAGAAATCAAAGACTGGAACTGAGGGAAGTCGGGGGGTGGGTGGGTTCTGTGGGGGGAGGGAGGGGGAGGGAGGAAAAATGGGGGAAATAAGGATTATATGTTTCTAGATAATATGTTTTGATTTAATTTTGAATAAAAGTTATTTTTTAAAAAAACGAGAAACCTTTTCTATCGCATAAGCAACTTCGTTGTTTTCTTACCTACAAGAAGCTCTCTCCGTGTCTGATGGCAAGAAGTCTACTCTAACCAAAGTTCAGAAGTCGGGCACCGCTTATTCCGTACGCTAAAGGCAATTGTCTCGGTTTCTGCAAATGGAGGTGCCGGGATTTGAACCTGCGACCTTCGACACAGGAGGCAGTTGCCCGACCACTGAGCTACAGCCCTTCCCCGGTTCCTACTCAACACATTCCTTTGAGGGACCTGCCCTAAATTATCCTTTTTTTCTGCTCAGTATTTCAGAAGAGTCGCGGCAGATTTCTTCATGGTTAAACTGCGGAACTCCCTCCCTCAGGAGAGAAGTAACGGCCACCGATTCTGAAAGCTTTAAAAGCAGATTAGAAAAGAGGAAGATAAGGCTATACTAGCCAGGATAGCTGCGCTCCACCTGTGCTGCCTCGTCCCAGTATACCTGAAGGAGCGTCTCCATCCCAATCGTTCAGCCCGGACACCGGGGTCCAGCTCTGAGGGCCTTCTGGTGATTCCGTCCCTGTGAGAAGCGAGGTTGCAGGGAAGCAGGCAGAGGGCCTTCTCGGTGGTGGCGCCCGCCCTGTGGAATGCCCTCCCTTCAGATGTCAAAGAAATAAACAACTATCTGACTTTTAGAAGACATCTGAAGGCAGCCCTGTTTAGGAAAGTTTTTAATGTTGGATGTTTTGTTGTGTTTTTAATAATCTGTTGGAAGCCGTCCAGAGTGGCTGGGGAAACCCAGCCAGATGGGCGGGGTGTAAATAATAAATTATTAGTCTTGTTAATTATTGCTATTATTAATCTTACTTTATCTGTAGAGGAAGGATCCTAGCTCAACGGAACAGCACGTGTTCTGCATACAGAACGTCTGGCTTCAGCCTCCAAGGGCATCCTGGGATAGATTCGTTGCCTGAAACTGAGGACAGCTGCTGCCAAACTGTGCAGACAGGACTGAACTTGATGGAACCGACAACCTGACAGGGTACAAAAGGCAGCTTCCGGGATTCCCGCTGACAAAACCACAGCAGAAAACGAGGTCTTAAGTTACAGTGTTTTGAATTCTGGTGCTGGAGGAGACTCTTGAGAGTCCCATGGACTGCAAGAAGATCCAACCTCTCCATTCGGAAGGAAATCAGCCCTGAGTGCTCACTGGAAGGACAGATCCTGAAGCTGAGGCTCCAAGACTTTGGCCACCTCAGGAGAAGAGAAGACTGCCTGGAAAAGACCCTGATGTTGGGAAAGATGGAGGGCGCAAGGAGAAGGGGACGATGGAGGTCGAGATGGTGGGACAGTGTTCTTGAAGAGACCAGCATGAGTTTGACCAAACTGCGGGAGGCAGTGGAAGACAGGAGGGCCTGGCATGCTCTGGTCCAGGGGGTCACGAAGAGGCGGACATGACTAAACAACAACAACAACAACAAGTTACAGTGGGGGACTAGATTTCGGGGGAACGTCAGCAAGAGCCGTTCCGCAATGGCACAGTGAGATCTCCACAGCCCTCTGTAATTTCCAAATTCTCTGCCCTCCTGCAGAGCATCAGGCTGGATGACCTGGAGAGACCCCCCTCTGGATTTTGAAGGCCCGTTTTCCCCCTCTTCCTCTCGGAGCTCCCTCGGCCCTTCCCCCTCGCCGTCCCAATTTGTTCGGAGAGCGTCACATGCCGAAAGGAAAATAAAAAATAATTGCATCCTTGACTTGGCCCGGGAGTGACGGGGCGGGATTGCAAAGCGTGGAGAGGGAGGGAGGGAGCGCAGAGATAAGATTGCACAACTTTTTTTCTTCCAGCCTCCCCCAGTTTAGTTGCTGAGCATTGTTCAAAGAAAACACTGGGCCCTTTCTTTGGAAATACCCTTCCTCCTTCTCGCTTCGCTCTCCCTCCCTCGCTCCTTCCCGCTTGGACTGCGTTCCTTCTGACTTCCCCCGTCTGCTGACCAGATGCCCTGGACACAACTTTCACTAGGAAAGGAAAGGGAGGGGTAGGATCTTCAAAGCAGCCTGCCCTGCTCTTGACCTTGAATACCCCTTACTAGGGAGGATGGAGGGGACGTGGGTGGCGCTGTGGGTTAAACCACAGAGCCTAGGACTTGCCGATCAGAAGGTTGGCGGTTCAAATCCCTGCGATGGGGTGAGCTCCCGTTGCTCGGTCCCTGCTCCTGCCCACCTAGCAGTTCGAAAGCACATCAAAGTGCAAGTAGATAAATAGGTACCGCTCTGGCGGGAAGGAAAACAGCGTTTCTGTGCGCTGCTCTGGTTCACCAGAAGCGGCTTAGTCCTGCTGGCCACATGACCCGGAAGCTGGACGCCGGCTCCCTCGGCCAGTAAAGCGAGATGAGCGCCACAACCTCAGAGTTGGCCACGACTGGACCTAATGGTCAGGGGTCCCTTTACCTTTAGGGAGGATGGAGAGGGGAAACAGAACAAAATTGGGCAAAGCGAGGGGGGAAAGGAGGAAGCGAATATTCACGTCCGTTTCCTGTTCAATGAACTCTGGTTTTGTTGCTGTTTCGTCATTTAGTCGTGTCCGCCTCTTTGTGACCCTCTGGACCAGAGCACACCACGCCCTCCTGTCTTCCACTGCCTCCCGCAGTTTGGTCAAACTCATGCTGGTAGCTTCCTACACAATATTTTTCTTTACAGCATTGGACTTTCCTTTCGCTTCCAGGCATATCCGCAACTGAGCAACCTTTCGGCTTTGGCCCAGCCACTTCATCAGCTCTGAATCTACTTGTACTTGTCCTCCGCTCTTCCTCAGTAGCATGTCGGACGCCTTCCGACCTGAGGGGCTCATCTTCCAGCGTCATAAGTTTTATATGCCTGTTGTCTTTGTCCATGGAGTTTTCTTTGCAGGGATACTGGAGTGGCTTGCCGGTTCCTGCTCCAAGTGGATCACGTTTGGTCAAAACTCTCCACTATGACCTGTCTGTCTTGGGTATAGCTCATGTATGGAAGTGAGAGCTGGACCATAAAGAAGGCTGATCGCCAAAGAATGGATGCTTTTGAATTGTGGTGCTGGAGGAGACTCTTGAGAGTCCCATGGACTGCAAGAAGATCCAACCTCTCCATTCGGAAGGAAATCAGCCCTGAGTGCTCACTGGAAGGACAGATCCTGAAGCTGAGGCTCCAAGACTTTGGCCACCTCCTGAGAAGAGAAGACTCCCTGGAAAAGACCCTGATGTTGGGAAAGATGGAGGGCGCAAGGAGAAGGGGATGATGGAGGACGAGATGGTGGGACAGTGTTCTCGAAGGTGCCAACATGAGTTTGACCAAACTGCGGGAGGCAGTGGAAGACAGGAGGGCCTGGCGTGCTCTGGTCCAGGGGGTCACAAAGAGGCGGACACGACTAAACGACTAAACAACAACAAAATTTTCAGGGGAGAAACGTTGGAGGGGATGGAATAGGACGTCCCTATTTTCACAGGAGAAACATTGGAGGGGATGGAATAGAAGTCTCTATTTTCATTGGAGAAATGTCGGAGGGGATGGAATAGGACGTCCCTATTTTCACAGGAGAAACGTTGGAGGGGATGTGTGTCTCTGAGTTGTTGTTTTGCCCTGAGAGTAAACAAGCAAACGAACTAGGAGACCAGAAGGTCGGGGAAGCCAGGAAGAAGAAGAAATGCAAAATCATGACCTAGGTTTCTAAAAGCGGCATCAAGGGAGGAGGTGGCTGAGCCCAGACGAGAGCAAGGGAAAGTCCCAAGGTGCTGAGAGACAGCTGGAGAGAGAGAGAGAGAATTTGCCATCAAGGGCCTGGACTCAAATCAAGCAGGTCATTGCGTCGTCCTGGCTAGGAATGGCACGAGTGTGCCAGGGCTATTTTTGGGCCTGGATGCTGTAGCTTTGCCAGCTAGGCAGACGTTCCCGAAGGCGAGAAGACGTCCCCATCCCAAGAAATCTCTCTGCGCAAACTCCTTGCCAAGGGTTTAAAACCGCTCAGTTGGAAGTTGTGTCTTGGCGGGCGGGGATGGAAAGAGAGAAAGGGGCAAAATAATAACTAATAATAATTGTTTATTTATACCCCACCCATTTGGCCGGGTTTCCCCAGCCACTCTGGGCGGCTCCCAACAGATTAAAAACAGAATAAAACGTCAAACATTTAAAACCAATACAGGGCTGCCTTCAGATGTCTTCTAAAAGTCAGATAGTTGTTTATTTCCTTGACATCTGATGGGAGGGCGCCACCACCGAGAAGGCCCTCTGCCTGGTTCACTCAATTCTCGCAGGGAGGGAACCCCCAGAAGGCCCTCGGGAGATGGACCCCGGTGTCCGGGCTGGAGATGCTCCTTCAGGGATACCTGTGACCTGGCTACCCTGAATTCACGGAGTTGGGAATTATTGGGCGGTTGCGGGGGGGGGGGGGAGGCGGCACTCTGGGTATGCTCAGAGGTGGGGGGATTCCTTAAATTGCTTCCAAATTGAGTCAGTCTGTGTTTGTTTGTTCGTTTGTTTGTTTTGTGTGTGTGTGTGTCTGTGTACATCCCAAAATGCAAGCACTTCTAAAAAATTCAACTGTTAAGATAAACAGTGTCTTAGAAGAGAGTTTCCCTAGAAAAATGGGAGGGGGGCTCATTTTTAAAGCAGCATTCATTTTCCTTTGAGAGACATAGCCAATGCACTCTGTACATGCTCAGAGGCCCTCTCTCCCTCTTCCTGCATGAAACACAGAGAAATCGGCTCGGAAAATCACCTGAACCTCACCTGAACTTCCAATGGGCTTCGGAATAGGTGCCCTCATTCACTGACCATCATTGAATATTTTCATTTTTTACTATTTAATTACATGAATACCATCATCATCATTTTATTTACATCCTGCCTTCCCCCTCCACACCCCAGATCAGGACTCAGGGAGGCTAAAACAGCCACAGATAAAAATGCACAAATGCTACAAACCTATAAAGGGCCGTCATTCATTAAACCCTAATAAAATGAAAACAGTATCTATTAAAATGCATAGAATAGAAGCATGGCAGCACTATTGAAAGCCCTTTCCTTTCAAAACGGCAGCTGTTGGAATAGGAAGGCCTTCACTTGCTGGAGGTAGGAAAGCCAGAAGGGAGACGGCCTGGTTTCTCTCGGCAGGGAGTTCCAAAGTTGTTTCGGAGGAGCCACCACAGAGAAGGCCCTGTCTTGCACCCCCAACCAAGCAAACCTGTGAGGTTGGCAGGACCGAGAGAAAGGAACCCCCCAAACATTTCAGAGCAAGGGCAGGTTCATACGGGAGAATACAGTTTTTCGTACAGCCTGGGCTGAAGCCATATAAGTCTTTAAAGGTCATAATTACCACAATGTGCTCTATGTGGGGCTACCTTTGAAGGTGACCCCGAAACTGCAACTAATTCAGAATGTGGCAGCCAGACTGGGGACTGGGAGTGGAGACCATATAACACCAGTCCTGAAAGACCTACATTGGCTCCCAGGACGTTTCCGAGCACAATTCAAAGTGTTGGTGCTGACCTTGAAAGCCCTAAATAGCCCAGTAGACCTGAAGGAGCATCTCCACCCCAGACACCTGGGTCCATCTCCCGAGGGCCTTCTGGGGGTTCCCTCCCTGCAAGAAGCAAGGTTGCAGGGAACCAGGCAGAGGGCCTTCTCGGTGGTGGCGCCCTCCCATCAGATGTCAAGGAAATAAACGGGGCCCATGACTTACATCACAGGAGCCTACACAACACAAAACACTGTGCTGTTGCACAGCTTCAGGATCTGTCCTTCCAGTGAGCACTCAGGGCTGATTTCCTTCCGAATGGAGAGGTTTGATCTTCTTGCAGTCCAGGGGACTCTCAAGAGTCTCCTCCAGCACCAGAATTCAAAAGCATCCATTCTTCGGCGATCAGCCTTCTTTATGGTCCAGCTCTCACTTCCATACATCACTACAGTGGTACCTCGGGTTACAGACGCTTCAGGTTACAGACTCCGCTAACCCAGAAATAGTGCTTCAGGTTAAGAACTTTCCTTCAGGGTGAGAACAGAAATCACGCGGTAGCAGCAGGAGGCCCCATTAGCTAAAGTGGTGCTTCAGTTTAAGAACAGTTTCAGGTTAAGAACAGACCTCCGGAACGAATTAAGTACTTAACCCGAGGTACCACTGTACTGGGAAATTGCATAGCTGTCAACTTTTCTTGCAAGGAATCCTATTGGGAATAAGGGAATTTCCCTTAAAAAAAGGGAAACGTTGACAGCTATGGTCAACTTTGGGGGAGCTGGCCCCCTCAAATATTTTATTGGCAGGGGCCCTTGGTCCCTAGCGATTGGCTCCAGGGCTCCAAAACCGCACACCTTGGCCCCCCGTGGCTGATACTGAAAGTGATCCACAGCGCATCTCCACATTTCAAACTTGCAAAATGTAAATATTCATCCGTTGCAAATATGGTCCCATATATATGGGACTTTAAGGCGGTCACATTCATTTAAAAAAAAGTGTGCTGCTTGGTTCGTTGTTTCCTAACCATCTGATAACAGTGAGCTGGTTTTTGCCTGGATTAAAAATAAGAGGCTCAAATCTAGAGCAGAGACTCGTGCAGACACACAACGGGTACCCTCTTCCGCACAGGGCAGCCTACTCTGCCCCTGTTATCCGTCATGATGGACTGTACCAAACCATAAAGGTAAAGGGACCCCTGACCATTAGGTCCAGTCGTGGCCAACTCTGGGGTTGCGGTGCTCATCTCGCTTTACTGGTCAAGGGAGCCGGCGTACAGCTTCCGGGTCATGTGGCCAGCAGGACTAAGCCGCTTCTGACGAACCAGAGCAGCGCACGGAAACGCCGTTTACCTTCCCGCCGGAGCGGTGCCTATTTATCTACTTGCACTTTGATGTGCTTTTGAACTGCTAGGTTGGCAGGAGCAGGGACCGAGCAACGGGAGCTCACCCCGTCGTTGCGGGGATTCGAACCATCGGCCGTCTGATCGGCAAGTCCTAGGCTCTGTGGTTTAACCCACAGCGCCACCCGCGTCCCATGTACCAAACCATATCTGGTGCAAAATTACCCGTCCCATTCCCCCGGTGAGAGCAGTACATCGTACAGGGTTGCGGCGATTAGCTTCCTACACGGATAAGTGTTTTGAACTAGCAAAACCCTTAAAAAACCAACAATTCTGAACGAACCTCCCTATCTTGAACCATGACTGCAATCGTTTCACAGAGCTGGGTTTTGAAACTACCGGCTGATATTTTACAGAGGATCACATGTGTTTGGTCCAAGGTGAAGATTTAAGTCAAGATTTTTCACTTTTTTTTATTCTGAAACTTGGAAAGCCAGGCATTTTATTCGATCTCAGGGACAGGACTTTGAACACCAGGCTGTTTTTTTAAAAAAAAACTAGCAAAAAGGATTTACAAGCAATGGGAAGATTTAAGTTTCAAAGCTTTCAAAAACAGGTTGTTTTTTTAAAAAAAAAAGAGGGAGTCCAGAATTCTGATAACGGAATATTGAAACTGGGCCAAATTGTGACTTGGCTGGGCCACAGCTTTGCACATCTACTATCAAAAGCTCAGGCTAGCTTGTATCAACATGGGCCTTGTCTGTTCTAAACGCCTCTCTATGTTTTGGGGGCGGCCTAATTAAAATGCTCCCCACTGCAGGAAAAATCCTTGAGTTTGCTATCAGTTTGTCCCCCTCCTACACACACAACAAATGCACTTAGAAATAAAATAAAATCCATGCCCTTGATAGAAAAGGATGTCAAGGTTCTTGCGAGACGCCGCTTTGTTTAGGAGTTACTTATCAGAAGAATCACCCTTAGTTTGCAGCAAGGAAGTCGTTACATGAGAGGCCGGGTGTTCAATAATTAAAATAAAATATCAAGAATCGATCAGGGAGGGAGGGAGGAGAGGCTGCCCGCTGGACGGGACACGAAAGCAGAGGAATCACGCTGCAAAAGTCGGAAGGAGCCCGCAATAATATCAGGCCCTACTTGCATGTGGGAAAAAGACTTTATAGCAGGCCACGTCGAGGGAAGGGTGAACACTGTGTCCTTTGCAACGGGAGCCCTGCAACCCACAGTGGATTTTGACACACACAGAGGGGAAACAAACAGCCGAGGAAAAACACACGACATCCCGTGACTGGCAAGACAACGAGGGCACAGCAAGAAGACAGGGTTGTGGGGACACAGAGATGTGTTCACAACTAAGCAAAGGGACCCCTCCGAAAATTAACAGGACTGTAAGAAACTGTGCTTGCTCTGATGACGGCTGGAGAACCCGACCAGCGACTTTCCCCATGAAATATACAGCATGGCGTGTGAATATTTCATGCCTCGTGCTGCAACAGTGTCGTTGCAGATCGGTGGCCGCCGCACATCGATGCCACAGGCATGGGGGGGTAGGCACAGGAAGGAAGCCACACAAACACACCCCCCTCGCTGGCAATCAGCTGTCTCTCACACGCTTGCACGAAGCGCAGCCTTTGCACGAGGGCCCCGCATGGACACTATTGGCTGGGCGACACGTGCGCCGGACCGCCGTGCTCTTGCACGCCGCCTCTCTCTCGTCTGGCACACACCAGTGTCCTCACTTCCATGTGCCCAGGTTCCTGGGCACATCCTTCCATGCAGGGAGGAATGTGGGGCCTGTGGCACCAGCGCACAACGCATTTTTTGCACACTTGCACGCCCAAGCTCTTGCACACCGCCTCGTCTGGCACACACGAGCATTCTCACTTCCATGTGTGCAGGTTCACATCTTTCCATGCGGGGGGGGGGCTATGGCAGCAGCGCATGGCGCATTTGCACACTCGCTCCGGCGCACTGGGGTGGATTTTGAGACCTCTGGGGCACTCAAAGGCTCACTGATACTTACAAACCTAAGGCGCGCACACTCAGTTAACCCCTACGCATGCTGGCATGGAATAGCCTTGCAAACTCCGGCACACTGGGACTCATGCGCTCGGCATTCTTGCAAAAATGCGCGCTCTCTCTCAGACACACACACAGAGCCCTCTCTCTTTGCCAACTTATCAGAACTTGGTGCACAGTGGGGGAAACAGTTGATATTAAGCCTCTCCCCCACCGAAAAAACCCCCTAGCCACCCACTCCACACACACACCCCAGTGTGGAAAGAGACGGTGTTCTTGCGGTCACCAGCCCACCAGCCCATGCTGCCTAAGGAGTGAAGATTAGGGGGTGTCCTGCCCCCCATATATTATACTGATCTACACTCATGCATTGCAAAAAGCCAGCAGTTCGGCTCAGTGGCGTAGCGTGGGGGGTGCGGTGCAGGGGGGGCTGGCCGCACCGGGCGCAACATCTGGGGTTAGGGCAAATCCACGGGTTAGGGGGCGCAAATCCACGGGTTAGGGGGCGCAAATTACTTGCCTTGCCCCGGGTGCTGACAACCCACGCTACGCCACTGGTTCGGCTCAAAACACAACAACCAGGAGGGAAGGAGGGTGTTTTTTTTGGGGGGGGGAGTGGTGGTTTAGGAGGGTAGGATGCAAATAGAAACTTATTGCAATCGACCTGCAAAGTGGAAAGAAGGGGGGGGGCGGTTTGACAGAGATCGGGCGCCTTTTGCAAAGCTCAACTGACTCAGAGGCGGACGAATGCACAGACCGCTTTCTCTCTCTCTCCAACAACCGCCCCCCCCCGGCCGCCGCGCGCGCGCGCCACAAGCCCGCAGCCCCGCCACGCATTTTCTGCAATGGACAAAACTCTTTACTTCGGGGGGGGGGGTTGGGGTGGAGAGAAAGGATTTTGAGAGGGGGACGGTGGGTGAAAGGAACCGAGCTGCGAAGTGGAAACAGATTTCAATTCCCCCCACCCAAAAAAATGATACAATTTAGCAATGCAAAAAGGAAGGAAGGAAGGAGGGGTGGAAAGGAGATCTCTGATAAAAGGGGGGGAGGAAAGAAGCCTTAATTACCTGGGCGAGGCAGAGAGGTGAGGAATACATATCCAAGCTGTCGCGGAGTAAACCGTTGAGGAGGGTTTTTTGAGGGGGGGGCGGGAGAAGAGGAGAGGTTTGAGAAAGCAGCTCCAAGCGTAAAAGTTACTGAGTCATTTCGGAGGCTGGAACAGTTCTCTCCTCTCACACTCTAGCTCTCCCTCTTTCCAACATCCACTCTCACTCTCTCTTTCCCGGCGATGGATCGGTGCGGGGGGGGGGAGGGGAGGAGACGGCGAGGGGGAGGGTGTCCGAGGGGAGGGGGTGGGACCAGGGAGAGCTGGGGGGGGGGAGAGAGAGAGAGAGGAAAGCACGCCTAACCCTCCGAAAGAGAAGCATTATATATATATATAAATCCAACTTTTTTTAAAAAATAAATAAATTAGAAGGGGGTGGCTGCCATCGTATCCAACCCTACGCGTAGCGCGCACAGGGCGCGTGCATGCAATGCGCTTTGGTAAAAAGTAAAGGCGTCGCTTTTCGAGAAAAGGTGGAAAGCTGGGGTGGTAATTCACAGCGATAATAATAGGTAGGTAGGTAGGTAGGTAGGTAGGTAGGTAGGTAGGTAGGTAGGGGATCACAGCTGCCGCCACGAAAGCACCCGAAGGCTGCGATCCAGCACCCACGTTGTAGCTAGGAGCAAAGGTCGTGTCGGACTCCTGGGGGGGGTGGGCGCCTTCCTCCTCCTCGCGAGGAGACGTGCCCAAAGATCGCGCCTTTACGCAGGCGATTTAAAAAAATATAGATAATGAAATGAGATCGTATGCGACTCCGGCAACGTCTCCGGGAAAAGAGGAAAGGTCCACAATTTTTATTTTATTTTTTAATATTTATTTATGGGCTTTAAAAGGGGGGGTAGGTTCACAACCCGGGAGGGGGCTAAAAATAATATGATTTTTGAAATAATAATCCATAAATGCTGTACTAACATCCTAGGGAAGGGAAGAACGGAGGGGAAGAGATGGAGCTTTACCCCCCCCCCACCCAAAAAAAACCACTTTAAAAAAAAAGAAAAAGCTGAGATGCGGAGTCAGACTTGGGGATTTTTATAAGGTGTGAAGCAAACAGGCCTGAGAGGCTAATAATAATAATAATAATATCAGCCAAATGTTCATTTCTGGGCGGTGCAGAGAACTCCCATATTATCCCTCTGGGAGGAGATTTGAAATAAAAGAGCAAAACTTTGGAGTGAAAGGTGTTTGCTTTTTTTAAATCATCTGGAATTGCATAGATCCTTACAGCTAAACTCCCCAAAAATAAACTCCGCTGTTTCTCCGAGTGTTTGGGGTGGTTTTTTTTGGAAATTTTAGAAATCAGAATCAAGTCCTCCGACAAAGGGGTGCGTGAGGCGTGCGCGGCGCTACTCCAGCCGAGAGAAGAGGACCTCCCCATTCCTTTGAGAGGCTCTACTTCCGAGTAGACCTTGGCTGGGCTCAGCAGTCCTCCGGATCCGGGTGAGAATCGCCGGAGCAGCGGAACGACGCGCTGCAGGAATCGCGTCTCCAAGGCTTTCAGCTCGGGAGCTACCCACTCGCGCGCACCTTTCGCGAGGAAATGGGATTCGAGAAGAATAAACGAAGCCTCTTCCTATTCTGGAGCACTCTCGCCTTTTTAAAAATCCCATTATTGCCACCGACCTTCCGCACGCACCTTGCGAAGCGAAACACGCGCGCATACCCAAAGTTTCCTAAGTCAGGACTGAGCAACGCACAATTGCCTTCCCTCCTGAAAGGGCGCTTGTATACAGACATCTGAAGAGGAGGGAATTCCAAACTTAAAGTAGTTTTTCTCTCCTCCTACGCCCCCAGCCCAGTTTTTAGCTCCCGGCCAAGAAGTCACAACTCTCTCCTAACTTCTATTCCCTTCTGCCCCCGCCCCAGCGTCAACAAAAATCATATTTTGGTAAGCTAATGTAACAGCAGGCTGTTGATTCTGGTAACAGTAACAATCAAACCAGGATGTTTCTCAACATAACCCTGGACATGTTTGCTCCGAAGTCTCGCCGGCCTTACTTCCAGGTAAGGAAGATGTGCGCAGGATCGCGGCCTTTCAGGCCAACTGCTCAGAAGCGCATTCAGTTCAATGGGGCCTTCAGCTGCATATATGCTTAAGAGTAAGCCCCCCATTGAAGTCAATGGGGCTTTACTTCCGAGTAGGCACCCACAGAATTGCCTTGTCGGTGGATTTTGGGAAAGGGGGGGGCAGGCCGTGTAATTAGGGACTGTGGGGTGGGAGGCGGCGTCGATGGGTTTTGGAGAGCTGTCCATACCCAACCCCGAATAGAAAGTGAAGTGATTCGCTCCCTGGAAAACCACTTTTAGCAGATGCTGGAAAGCGGCCCAGCAAGTCAAACGACAAGGGGAGACACCCCCTACAAAAAAATAAACAAACAAGGAGACCCCCCTATTCTTTTGGAACGGGAGTTCTTTCAGGGCTCTGTCTGCAAAGGGTCGTGAAGATCACAAACAGAGATTTATCAGAGACTGGCTAGGAATGCTCACCACAGCGCAAGAGCTAACCTTCTGGGTGCCTCCGAGCACCCACAAAATTTCCCATGGAGGGGCAGGGCACCCAGAAATTTCGGTGCCAGGGCCATGCACGCTGCAGGGCACCCGGGGTCGCAGGGCTAAGGTGGTACTCATTCTGTGTGTGTGTGTGTGTGTGTGTGTGTGTGTGTGAGTCTGTGTGTCCCAAACCAACACACACACACAACACAACACAACACAACACACACACCAGGGCGCAATCCCAGAAAGAGGCGCGATTGACTTAACCCCACACCTCCAATCGCCTGCATTTCCCTTAGCCAATTGCAGATTTCACAAGACCTATATATTTCCTTGGCCAACTTCTCCTCCTTATTTGCAAAGGGGAGGGGTGTCAAAAAACAAAACAAAACCACCTCAAAAAACCCCGGGGGAGAGGTGGATAGAGGTTGATATTTCCTTCCCCCATCCCCCGAAAAGAGAAAACGCGGCCCAGCTCCCTTTCTGCCAGGCGTTTAGAGAAGAAAAATTAACTCGGCTCCCAAACTTTCTCCGCACCACAAAACTCTTGTTCCGGACATGGCCGGCAGTTGGAAGCAGAATAAAATAAAAAGAAGGGCGAAAGGGGAAGGGTTTTTATTTTTTTAAAAAAGGGGTGTCAGTTTCTGTAGAAATGGAACCATCACCCGGCTCTCTGTTAGGCATGAAAAAAGGCGCATGATTTCTGACTTGAGGTCGGCTTCTTAAAGAAGGTTTGGGAACTCCCCAAAGCGTGGCGAGTTCGCTGCCTCTCCTGGGAAGTTAAGGATCCGCCTGGAGGTAATAATAGCGGCCCTGTTTACTTCTGAAACCGGCGCAAAATAAGGAGGAGGATGAATAGGAAGCGTAAAATGAGGTCACAATGAGGGCTAGCGGCTTGCTGGAGGAGTGGGGGAACTTTCTAATGGCGCAATTGAATAGCTGCGCGGAAGAAGCGTAAAATAAATTCCTGGCTAATTTAAAAGTTCTCTCTCTCATTATGAAAAGGGACATATAGCCCTGAAATATAAAGTTGTTGTTGTTTTATCCGCAGGGCTGGACTTTCGACTCTGTTGACAGGACTGCCATATATGAGAGAATGATTTATACAGTAGCCTTTCATTAAGAATTTAGCCATAATTCTGCGGTCGGGGGGAGAGGGAAACTAGGAAATCACTGCCTCCGGCCTAGACGTCGCATCAAACAGCGGCCCGGCTGAGCGCTCCTGTAGGCACAGCAAAATCCCCGCCTGCAGAAATCTAGCAAGACAAGCTTTCTCTCTCTCACCTAGGTCTCTAAACAGGTGACAGCATCTTAAAAAGTAGAGGCATCACCTTGCCAACAAAGGTCCGTATAGTTCAAGCTCTGGTTTTCCCAGGAGTGAGGTATGGAAGTGAGAGCTGGACCATCAAGAAGGCTGATTGCCGAAGAATGGATGCTTTTGAATTCTGGTGCTGGAGGAGACTCTGGAGAGTCCCATGGACTGCAAGAAGATCCAACCTCTCCATTCGGAAGGAAATCAGCCCTGAGTGCTCACTGGAAGGACAGATCCTGAAGCTGAGGCTCCAAGACTTTGGCCACCTCAGGAGAAGAGAAGACTCCCTGGAAAAGACCCTGATGTTGGGAAAGATGGAGGGCGCAAGGAGAAGGGGACGACAGAGGACGAGATGGTGGGACAGTGTTCTGGAAGCTACCAGCATGAGTTTGACCAAACTGCGGGAGGCAGTGGAAGACAGGAGGGCCTGGCGTGCTCTGGTCTAGGGGGTCACAAAGAAGCGGACACGACTAAACGACTAAACAACAAGGTCTCTAAAGGGGGTCTCTGCAAGGCCCCTGGCTCCGCCAAACTGCCAGTCTTTGAGGTGACCCCCCCCCCCCGTTTGCTGCAACTGACAGACAGGGCTGTCCCTGTGGAACTAGATTTCTATCTGCAGGGATTTATGTTATTTTATTTGGGGGCATGGGTGATCTTCAGCCGTGTATGGGGAGCCCCGCTTTCCAGTCTTGTAGAGGTAGGGCCCCCAACCAGAGACTTATCACCTCACGGGCCGTTTACTGAGATGCAGACTTGCATTCAGACAACCACTGTTCACGTGAACGATCAAACATGCCGATAATTCCCTATATCTATTAATTGAGGTGGGCGGTTTGTCTGGAATGTTTGAGTGGTGTGTTTGCTTTGGGAGGAGAGGGCTGCGATTCATACGTTCATTCCAACATTTTCCTACATCCTCCCGCTATAAGCCCCTGCAATTATTATTGCTCCACAATGCAAACGACGAAGTATTTTATTTTTTTGGCGTCAGCTGGCGTTTAGCCCCCACTCCAAAAGCCAAGTCTATATCACTAATGGGAACCTCCATCCTTCTTCTGCTCCCCCTCCCGTTTCACTTCTCTCTTACTCCGATTTTTTTTGGGGGGGGGAGGGAGGGTGTTACACGCAATCCGGATTCTTAAAAGTTTGGGAGTTGACACGCGAGTTTCACCGCTTAGCTAAGCCACGGCGCGCGGGGATTATTATTATTACAGTAAAATTCCAGATTTCTTTCAAAGTCAAAGAATTTGGGATGAGGTTTTTTTTTGGGGGGGGATGAGGTGCGACTGGAAGAGGCGGCGACGGGAGGAAAGAATTCGGACTAACTGCGGCACTTTTCCCCTTCGCAAACTTCACGGCGCTCCCCCCCCCCCGCAGCTGCCCCGATCCTAAGCGTGTCTGCTCAGAGGCAAGCCCCATTCAGTTCCATGAGGTTTCCAGGTAAGCGAATGAGGATCGTGTCCTTAAAAAAAATATATAGTCCTCCAAGCTTCTACAAGACCGTGGCTCATCCATCCCGTGGAAAAACTTCCTGAAAGGCAGATTTACTCGCGAGGAAGCCCCGCTGGTTTTCAAAGGAACCGCTGGAACTTTAGCCTGGGAGTAGGCCCTACAAGGAACCCTATAGTGACTACTCACGAGTAAGCCCCATGGGGCTTACTTCCAGGTAGGTGGGTGCAGGACCGCCGACTTCTGAGCAGCCCGCCGGCTTAATATTGAGCAAAGCCAGCTTAAAGTTGGCAGCGGCCCTGCAGGGCAAATCCGTCTAGCACGTGTTTACTCGGGAGTAAGCTCCCAAGGACAGCAATGGAGCTTTTGTTCCTGAGCGAAACAGTTCCAGACTCGTACGAAGTGCCCTCCGGCGGTGGCACGCTTTTACCTATGGGGTTGCGAGTCCCATTGAGTTCCACAGAGCTTTTACTTTAGAGTAAACGCGCGAGAGGGTCGGCTGGGGAGCCCGGAGCTCATCCGAGGAAGGCGCGGGCAGCGCGGGGATACAGAAACCGATCGCCATCGATTAATGGAGCGATCGTTCTCTTCGATCGAAGGCTCCCTGCGGAATACCCAGGCGGCGCGAAGTGGGGAGGGGAGAGGCGAGAGAAATCCCCTTTGAACTCGCTGCGACTTGGCTTCCCAAGGCTAGATCGCCGCACTTAAAAGAGATCTATTTTTAGAATTGAACCCGGCTTGGAGTTGGGTGTGCGGAGGAAAATGGACGGAGGAGGGTAGAGGTTAGAGCGAGGAAGAATTTTTTTTCCTCTCCTTTTCCCGTGCGGGGCGGGCGGAGCGGGTCTGGTGCTGCAAAGGCTGCAGCCCAGCCGGTGTGTGTGTGTGTCTCTGTGTGTGTGTGTGCACGCGCACGCGCGCGCCTTTCTCCCTCTCCCGTCCACCTTGGGCTCCGCAGAGCTCAAGATCTTACTGCTGACGAAGCGGCCTTCGCCGAGTCTGCCGCAGGGCCCAGCTCCCTTAGCCAGAGAGAGAGAGAGACAGTTAATTTTTACGCGCAGGATGGAGAGAGAAAGGGGAGGGCGTTGGAGGCAGGGAGATCTTTCCAAGGTTGGAGGGGAAAGGGAGGGGGCCCCTCTCCAGCTCGAGAGCTGGATCGGGGCCAAAGGCAGCAGTGAGCGGCGCCCAGAGAAGCCCCGGCGTCTCCCTCTCCCTCTCTCCCCTGCTCTCCGCTAGGCGTCATGTTCAAGTTCAGCTCGGCTCCCTTCCTCCTCCGCCCCCTTCGCCAGAGCGGCCATTTTCCGCTACATCTACCCGTTTGCTGAGCTAGCTGCCAAGAGAAAGAGAGAGGGTGGAGGGGAAGGGAGGGAGGGGGGGAGAGAGATGATTGCCACACACACTCCCCCGTCTCTCTCTCCCCCTCCTCCTCCTCCATCGCAGATTCTTACGCATTCTCCCCCCCTCCCCAATTCCATGCGTAAAAGCGCACCGGGTTTGGAGAGGTAGGACACTCCGCAGACTTTATAGCGCTTTGCGTTCTCCACCTCTGCGCACCAGTCCCCCCCCACACACATTAAACTCTGACACTTTGCACCAAGGACGGGTATGGGGGGGGGGTCTTCATCTAGGCAAGGCACTACGGCAAAACGCGACGGGGGCTTTCCGAATAGGGGCGCGCTCTTTCCGGAACGGGGCATCCCCAAGCACTCAGAGTAATGCCGCCGCCCCCCCCCCCCGCGTCTCCTTCCAACCACCCTGGTTGTGCCAAGATCCTTTCTGTTTTGATACTAACAAGGCTCTCCCCTCCCCCCACGCCAGCACCCTTCCCCCCCCCCAAGCCCACCTGCCTTGGACTTTCTCTCCCCCCCCAACCCCACCTCCATCAACTTCTCCAGCCCACCCACCCGCTCCTCCGCCACACCCCACCGAGGAAATCAGGGTGTGTGTGGGGGGGGGATATTATGATTTTTTTAAAAAAAGGATTTGGAAACTGACGCGAAAAACTTACCATCACCCAAGCGAAATTGACCAGGGCGGCAGAGCGGCTGAATGCCAACAGGAAACTAAGGTGGCGGCCGGCGGCAGAGAGCGAAGGGGCTTATTTATTTATTTTTAAGGTCCCACCAAGTTGTTGTTGTTGTTAATTTGCGGAGGGCGAAGGGAAGGGAACAACCTCGCCTCCTCCCTGGAGACAGGAAAAATAATAGCAACAGCGACCCGAAAAGCGGGGCCAGATCTTCGTTTCCTTCAGCGTCGGGTCAGTTCTGTCCAGGCGCCTTCAGCGGCTGGGTCGACAGCATCTTTTAAGGTCCCAGTTCAGGAGAACCCGCTGCGCCGTGGCCCTTCCCAGATGTCAGTGAAGTAGGGGAGGTGATGGTTTCTCTCGCCCCCCCCCCACTCACTCTCTCGTTGGTAAAATAAAAAATCAAAAAATCCGGGGTTTATGTAGTTGCTAGGTCACATCGCCGAGGGTGGGGGACACACATACACACACCAAAATCCTTCCTGGGTTGTGAAGACAGGGGAGGGGGGGTGCTGAGGACTTGGTGGTTGTTAACTCTAGAGAGTCACACAGAGGGGGTTCTTAATAAAGGGGGGGCGCGGTGGAAGCTGGTGAGACCGGGCAGCAGTAAAAAAATAATGTATTGCGGGGGGGGGGGAGAGAAAGGAGAGAGAGACCTCACTTTTCATGGGACGCCACACTGGGGGCGCGGAGATTTAAAAACACTACTGCTAATAATAATAATAATAATAATAATAATAATAGAATCAGAAGCTCTGTCTTTTTGTTGCTTATGATTATATATATATAGCTAGCTTCCTGGTTCAAACCTCGTGTTTTGATCAAAACAAGATTTGGGGGGCAGGGTTGGGAAATAAAATAGCTGGCGCAGCATCGGCAAGATTCCTTTCGCTTTTTGCAAAGAAAATCCGGAGAGAGTGAGGAGGGCGGGGGGACTGGATGGGTAGCTGGCAGGCGGGCAGGGGAACCCTCACAGCTACCCGCTCCCTCCCTGGGTGAGTAGGGCTCCAGCGGCGGCGGCGGCACCCATGACCGACCTCCCTCTCTCTCTCTCTCTTGCGCGCACGCTCTCCCTCCTCCCTGCCTGGGCTGCTAGGCTCCGCCCCTGGCTCCTCCCCTTTCTCGCGTGGCTGGGGAGGGGGGGGCTTTGAGGAGTCTGGCAGCGCCAGGATGCGAGAGAAGGAGGTGGCATTTGAGAGAATCTCCCTCGAGTTAACTCCCCCTCCCTATTTCTGCCTCTAGCTCCCAAAGGTGGACCAAGGAGGTTTGATAAGGCCGGATTTACGTATAATATGCTAAACAAGCTCTAGCTTAGGGCCCCACTCACTTGCCCCCCCACCAAATTAAAGTGTTGCAGGAATTTATGTATAGGTTGGGGGGGGTTGCCCCTCCAGCCGATCTCATGCACATGCAGCCCACTACCAAAATCAGCACAATCGCTTTTGTGACTTTTGTGATTTGTCCCCACAAAACACTTCGTCACAGTTTCTTCCTATCTATTCAAAGGGCCTCTGCTGCACGATACCAAATGTAAGAATTCACTGATAAATGTATCTCTGTACTGGCTCACTGGGAAACTTCAGAAATTCCTATAGACAGGTGAGCTCAGCTCCTCAGCAGCCCCTCTGCCTGAGTGATAATTCCTGGCCTCCTGATACCTGAGTGCCAGACAGGTAGCCATTCCAGAAATAACAAGCCCAGATGAAGACAAAAGGGTGTGATGAACTTGGCTGGGAAACAGGGAAATGTAAATCTCTCTTTTGTTACACTTGATGGGTGTTTGGTGGAGGGCAAGGGGAACCATGGGGCAGGGTCCAGGATGCTCAGATTACGGCCACCAGACCTCCCCTTTCATGATGTAACCGTGATGTATTAGTGATGTAGTTTGGAGGGTGTAACATGGGGATTAGCAGCTAATAAAAGTTTGGGTTCTCTTTTGTTCGGGGCTTCCATCCTGTTCCACCTTGTGGCAGGTGGGAGTCCTGTTGTGACAGTCTTCAATAAAGACCAAGCCGACTGGCTGCTGTTTTGCTCTGGTATTCCTGGCTGGTGTCCTTGTTTTTTGTCCAAGGGAGCCCTCAGATTTCTCCGTTAACAAGGGGGGGGGGGGACCTGGATGTACATTTACAAAACATAAGATAAAAAAGCAAATGAAATAAAACCTGCATACAGCAACAGTGTTTTGTGTTGTGTGGGCTCCTAGGATGTCAGTCATGGGCCCCGCCTGCTAGCCTGCTCCCTAAAATATCACTGGTTTGCTCCTTTCTATATACAGTGGTACCTTGCTTCTCAAACTTAATCCACTCTGGAAGTCCGTTCCAAAACCAAAGCGTTCCAAAACCCTGGTATTTTTTGCTCTATAAGACTTACTTTTTCCCTCCTTAAAAGTAAGGGGAAATGTGTGCGCGTCTTATGGAGCGAATGCAGGCTGCGCAGCTGTCCCAGAAGCCAGAACAGCAAGAGGGATTGCTGCTTTCACTGCGCAGCGATCCCTCTTGCTGTTCTGGCTTCTGAGATTCAGAATATATTTTTTCTTGTTTTCCTCCTCCAAAAACTAGGTGCGTCTCGTGGTCTGGTGCATCTTATAGAGCGAAAAATACGGTACATATTTTGTTATGTGCAAATGGCTTGAGATACCTATGAGGTCCACAAATCGCCATATAGCATATATTCAACACAAAAAACAGTGACAATTTGTTGTTGACAAAGGACAGCTGGGCATATAAAGGGCCCCATTGCCTTCAGTAGCTTAGGGCCTCATCAAACCTAAATCAGGCCCTGGGTAAGGAGGTGGGATGCCCACTTGAATAAAATATTGGGGAGAGGGCAGGTAAAGACCCGCCTCAATCACAAGACACTGCACACACTTGGGTCCAGCCAAGGGTGGCGGCACCTGCCCCCTAAATAAATTAATAAAAATACTTAACTGAAGGTTCTCCCCCCAAAAAACATAAATCCTGGCTATGCCACACTATTTGAGTGGCACTGCCCATCAACATTGGGGGGCCCTCCCCCCTCAAGTATTTTGTTGGGGGTGGAGGCAGAGGAACCTTGGCTCCTAGGAGTTGGCTCCTATATGCAGGGAGAGAGGATGGAATGAAATTGCTGTTGCTGAAAGAGAGAGGGGGGGAGAATGACATCTCCCACCTAATGGGAAAACTCTGAACATCACTAGTAAAGGTAAAGGGACCCCTGACCATTAGGTCCAGTAGTGGCCGACTCTGGGGTTGCGGCGCTCATCTCGCTTTACTGGCCGAGGGAGCCGGCGTACAACTTCCGGGTCATGTGGCCAGCAGGACTAAGCCGCTTCTGGCAAACCAGAGCAGCGCACGGAAGCGCCGTTTACCCTCCCGCCGGAGCGGTGCCTATTTATCTACTTGCACTTTGATGTGCTTTCGAACTGCTAGGTGGGCAGGAGCAGGGACCGAGCAACGGGAGCTCACCCCGTCATTGCAGGGATTCGAACCGTCGATGTCCTGATCGGCAAGCCCTAGGCCATGGGTAGGCAAACTATGGCCCGGGGGCCGGATCTGGCCCAATCGCCTTCTCAATCCCGGCCCACGGACGGTTCAGGAATCAGTGTGTTTTTACATGAGTAGAATGTGTCCCTTTATATAAAATGCATCTCTGGGTTATTTGTGGGGCCTGCCTGGTGTTTTCACGTGAGTAGAATGTGTGCTTTTATATAAAATGCATCTCTGGGTTATTTGTGGAGCATTCCCCCCCCCCAAAATATATATTCCAGCCCCCCACAAGGTATGAGGGACAGTGGACCGGCCCCCTGCTGAAAAAGGTTGCTGACCCTTGGGTTAGAGTGTTGGACCAGGGTTCAAATTCCCACTTGGTCATGAAATATTTTTTGCATTTCACTTTTTTCTTCCAAAGAGCTCAAGGTGGTTTTTCCTCCTCAGTCCTCACAAAAATCCTGTGAGGTGAGGACTGAGGAGGCAGTGATTTTACTGGCAACCCAGTAAACTACATGGCCCTATGGAGATTCGAACCCTGGTCTCTGAGGTCTTAGTCCGTCACTCTACTATGCCACGTCCTATGCAGATAACAATAAAATAAAATAATTCGCTGGAGATGAATTCTTCCCTCCCCGGAAAGGAGAAACGTAGCAGGAGAAGCAACACAAATAAAACCTTGCAAACCGAGAGGGGCAAATATTTATCGTTTGGGTAACCAGTTTGCATCTTGATTAAAACGGAACGGCCTGCGCACTGATCAGTCTGGGGGGGGGGGGAAGCCTCGTTTAAAAAAATAACTACGCAGAGAGGGAGGAGGAGGAGGGAAGGCTGGAGGGAGAGCTTCAGTTTTATTTATGGTGACACAAACCACTTAGCGTGAACTTTCAAATTGCTGGCCTCAGCTAAAAAACCTACGTGGTTATCCTTCAAAGCGTCACCCGCCCTTCCTCATGGGAAGAAGAAATCTCGACAGAATCACGTTAGGTTTTTTTACAAGCTAATTTTAATCCCTCTCTCCCATTCTCTCACTTATGTACACACACACAAAGACACACACGTCTAGGCACGCATACCCACACCACAAAGGTTGCCCACATTTGGCTATGGGTTTATTTTAATGGTAAGCGAAAGATCTTTGGCCTGGCCGCAGCGCAAGCAAGCCGGCCTTTGCAACCCTCAAACCACCTCTGGAGAGTCCGCCGTTTAAAAAAAACACACAAGCACAGCGCCCAGGCTTGATTTGCACTCTTGAAAACACGTGATCTATCCCGGCACACGAGGGCCAAGATAAGTCTCCCAAAAGCAGCTTCCAGGAAGCCGGCAAATTCTGGGCGCAGAGACCACAGCTCATCCCACCTTGAGCAACCCCTACAGTGGTACATGAAGGCGGTGGAGGTCCTGTGTGAGGGTCTGGAGGCGGTTGGAGGATGGATGGCGGCTAACAGATTGAGGTTGAATCCTGACAAGACAGAAGGACTGTTTTGGGGGGACAGGAGGCAGGCAGGTGTGGGGGACTCCCTGGTCCTGAATGGGGTCACTGTGCCCCTGAAGGACCAGGTGCACAGCCTGGGAGTAATTCTGGACTCACAGCTGTCCATGGAGGCGCAGGTCAATTCTGTGCCCAGGGCAGCTCCATCTGGGACGCAGGATGAGACCCTCCCTGTCTGCAGACTGTCTCACCAGAGTGGTGCATGCTCTAGTTATCTCTCGCTTGGACTACTGCAATGTGCTCTCCGTGGGGCTACCTTTGAATGTGACCTGGAAACTACAACAAATCCAGAATGCGGCAGCTAGACTGGTGACTGGGAGCGGCCACCGAGACCATATAACACTGGTCTTGAAAGACCTACATTGGCTCCCAGGACGTTTCCGAACACAATTCAAAGTGTTGGTGCTGACCTTAAAAGCCCTAAACAGCCCTGTATACTTGAAGGAGCGTCTCCACCCCCATCGTTCTGCCCAGACACTGAGGTCCAGCGCCGAGGGCCTTCTGGAGGTTCCCTCACTGCGAGAAGCCAAGTTACAGGGAACCAGGCAGAGGGCCTTCTCGGTGGTGGCGCCCGCGCTGTGGAACGCCCTCCCACCAGATGTCAAGGAAATAAACAACTACCGGAACTTTAGGAGACATCTGAAGGCAGCCCTGTTTGGGGAAGTTTTGATGTATTTGTCGTGTTTTTAATATTCTGTTGGGAGCCACCCAGAGCAGCTGGCGAAACCCAGCCATATCGGCAAATAGCCATCTCTCATGGATGCTTTAGCTGAGATTCCTGCATTGCAAAAGGGGTTGGGATGGATGACCCCTGAGGTCCCTTCCAGCTCTATTTAGTTGAAACGCTGTCCTAAACAATGGAGGCATTCCGGTTTTCGTACGTCAACGTTCGAATGCTCTGCCCTCACCCATCAAAAGAAGGTGTCCAGAAATCTCGCCGTGCTTCCATCCTCTGACTGCTCCTAGCTGTGGCAAACCCCTCTCTTCAAAGCCCCATCAAGTCTCCCCCTACCCCCTATATAACTGTGCTGGTTTCTGTAGGTGTGGGGAGAGAGCGGCGACGGGCAGATTGTGTTCTCTTGCCTGGGGCTGGCTTCGTAAGAGCTGGTATGTTCTCTTTGGCAGTTCCCGGGGGCAGGAGCAGAGATCACGGGGCGTGATGCCAGCTGGGACCAGAACACAGGGGAAGCCAAGAGAACAAAGGCGAGGAACGGGGGGGCAGGTTGAAGAGCAAACACAGCAGGTTCAGAGTTCCTTAGCAACTGACGCTCACCTGTGGCCTTAGGGCTGCGCTCATTTGACACACCGAGAGATGGAATCCAAACTCTGCAACAAGGGCTTCTGTTCCCTCCTGAATCCCCACCTGAAAGCAGGTGTGCTGGAGGTTACTTAGCAGCAGATGCTTCAGGCCAGATCGAGTCCCTAAGCAGTTTTGACTCGCCACCTTGACAGCCATCAGCACCAAAAAATGTCTACTTGGCTTCTCAGAGAGAGAGCAACTTGTCTGTCGTCTTGGTGCTGTCCCTGGTCCTGAAAGGCCTGCTCTTCTGATTCAAAGCGCAAGTAGATAAATAGGTACCGCTCTGGCGGGAAGGTAAATGGTGTTTCCGTGAGATGCTCTGGTTCACCAGAAGTGGCTTAGTCATGCTGGCCACTTGACCCAGAAAAACTGTCTGCGGACAAACGCCAGCTCCCTCGGCCTATGGAGCGAGATGAGTGCCGCAACCCCAAAGTCATCTGCGACTGGACCTAACAGTCAAGGGTACCTTTACCTTTACGTCCATCAATGACCATATAGCATATATTCAACACAAAAGACAGCGACAATTTGTTGTTGACAAAGGACAGCTGGACATAGAAAGGGCCCCATTACCTTCAGGAGCTGAGGGCCTCATCAAACCTAAATCTGGCCCTGGGTGTTCTTAAAAGGCAGCGGTAGAAAGAGAGAGAAAAGGGGGGTGCTTTTGACTCCAAAAATCCCCCCCCCAGAAGCATTTGTATCCCTCAACAGAAAAAGAGGTCGCTTGCTGCTGCCTCAGGCGAAATTTCCTGCCAACTCGATAGACAGAGGTGGCTTTTGATGAACTAATGCCAACATGAAGTTCAGGCCGTGTATTAAAAAAACACACACAAGGTGTCCGGCGCAGACAATGCTAAAATGCCATCTGAGGTTCCCTTGGCGTGCCTGGCTCTCGGCGCTGAGCCCCACGGCTATTTTTAACCGCACATGGGGATTTGGGCTCTTAGCAGCTGGCCCGGCTCAAGCTGATTTGATCCCTAAGCTTTGCGGAACGGGAGAGGAAGCGTCCCCGCTGCCCTTTCGCCCCGTGCCAACCTGGGATGGCATTGGCCATGCCCAAGGTCAGCTGGCAAGGGAGCGCCTATGCCGTCTGTCCTAGATGGAGCTTGCATTCTGCGAAACGGGGATATTGACCTTTCGCTTGTGTTTGGGGGCTAAGGAAAGGTGTGTTTAAAAAAATAAATTTTAAAAAAATATTTCTATTTTTTAAAAAAACAACACCAGAAGCAAATGAATACAACATTTCCCAATTAGCAGTCAATTAACATCGGACTGACACGGGTGGCGCTGTGGGTTAAACCACAGAGCCTAGGACTTGCCGATCAGAAGGTCGGCGGTTCGAATCCCCGCAATGACGGGGTGAGCTCCCGTTGCTCAGTCCCTGCTCCTGCCCACCTAGCAGTTCGAAAGCATGTCAAAGTGCAAGTAGATAAATAGGTACCACTCCAGCGGGAAGGTAAATGGTGTTTCTGTGCACTGCTCTGGTTCGCCAGAAGCAGCTTAGTCCTGCTGGCCACATGACCCGGAAGCTGGACGCCGGCTCCCTCGCCCAGTAAAGCGAGTCTTGCCCTGCCATGTCTGCTTATGCTAATCATGTACCAAGGACTTGTCTGTACATGTTTGCCAAGGTTAACCCCTCCCCTTTTGTGACATGTCAGTGATGTAGCAGTGATGCTGTACGAACTGTATTCTGGGATATGGTGGGAAAGTTTTAAAAGTCTTTGTCACCCCATCCTCGGGGTTCAAATTTGCTCTTTGAACCTGTTGCGCAATAAACTTTGGTCTACAGCTATTTGCTCCGGTTGGCTGGACTCCTTCCTTTATTCCGCAGGGACCCGCGGGCTCTGAGTCCGACGAGCTGGGGGACTGAGCACCCTCACACCTTGATTTTTCCATAACAATCCCAATGGACCAAACCTCCAGGGTCGCGAAGCTCAGGCGAAGAACAGCTTCTGCATGAAGCTGTCTGGAGAGCTTGGGGAGAATTGTGCCCAACTGTGGACTTCAGTGTGAGCCAGTGTGGTGTTTTGGTTAAGAGCGGTAGTCTCGCAATCTGGGGAACCAGGTTCGCGTCTCCGCTCCTCCACATGCAGCTGCTGGGTGACCTTGGGCTAGTCACACTTCTCTGAAGTCTCTCAGCCCCACTCACCTCACAGAGTGTTTGTTGTGGGGGAGGAAGGGAAAGGAGAATGTTAGCCGCTTTGAGACTCCTTAGAGGGAGTGAAAGGCGAGATATCAAATCCAAACTCCTCCTCTTCTTCTTCTTCCCCGTTTGAAGAACAGAGCAATGAGATACATCTTTGGGTGAAACATAAATGCACACAAACTAAAAGGAAGTCGTCCTTACCAGCCCAGGCCTGGTTCCAATGAAGATTTCCCAGAGGCATTTTTGCTGACTCAGAAGAGCTCCTGGTGAGTCATCAGTCCACACCCCACCCCACCCTGCAGCAAGGAAGGTCTATTTAACTATTTGCATCATTTTAGGAAGCAAAATGTCATGGTTTGGTTGGACGGAGAAGAATGAACCAACTGGGGAAGAAGGCTCAGAGTCCGGGGAGTGGTGGTTAGGACAACAACAACAATTATTGTTGTGTGAGGCAGTTGGAGGATGGATGGCGGCTAACAGATTGAGGTCGAATTCTGACAAGACAGGAGGACTGTTTTTGGGGGACAGGGGGCAGGTGGGTGTGGAGGACTCCCTGGTCCTGAATGGGGTAACTGTGCCCCCGAAGGACCAGTTGCCCAGCCTGGGAGTCATTTTGGACTCACAGCTGTCCATGGAGGTGCAGGTCAGTTCTGTGTCCATGGCAGCTCCATCTGGTACGCAGGATGAGACCCTCCCTGCCCGCAGAGTGTCTTGCTAGAGTGGTGCATAGCTCTGGTTATCTCCCGCTTGGACTACTGCCATGCGCTCTATGTGGGGCTACCTTTGAAGGTGACCCGGAAACTGCAACTAATCCAGAATGCGGCAGCTAGACTGGGAGCGGCTGCCGAGACCATATAACCCCTGTCCTGAAAGACCTACATTGGCTCCCAGTACATTTCTGAGCACAATTCAAAGGGTTGGTGCTGAGCTTGAAAGCCCTAAATGGCCCAGTAGACCTAAAGGAGTGTCTCCACCCCCATCGTCCAGCCCGGACACCGGGGTCCATCTCCGAGGGCCTTCTGACGGTTCCCTCCCTGCGAGAAGTGAGGTTACAGGGAAGCAGGCAGAGGGCCTTCTCAGTGGTGGTGCCCGCCCTGTGGAACACCCTCCCATCAGATGTCAAGGAAATAAACAACTATCTCACTTTTAGAAGATTCATTTTATGTTCCCCATTTCGTGTGGTTTGGCGCCATCGTTCCTTACCAGCGCCAGCAGCTGGGAACAGCTCCCCATCCCTATTCTCTCCCCCCCTCCATGACCTTAAACCATGGTGATCTCTGACTGCTCTCAAATAACCAGCCATTCACTCATTTGTGTCTGTGTATAATCTCGTTGGGTAACGAGATTAAGGAGATAATCTGGGGGGCATTTGCAGTGCCCGCAGACCGTTTCCTAGGAATCCAGCCGCACAGCCCCTGGTTTTTTAATTCTCAGTTTGGAATCGTAGAATTGGAGAACGGGAATGAGGATCAGCTGCAAGAATATGAAGCTGGGGATTCGAACCCGCAACCTCGGTGTTGGCACCACGCTCCAACCAACTGAGCTATACAGGCTTGCAGAATCACTCTGCTTTTGCATGTGTTTGTGTGTCTTCCAACAGAGAACTGTGTAATATTCTGCAGTCCCAACCACATGCCCTTAAAGTAATTGGCACGGTTGGGTGCAATATCCCATTTTCTCTGGGGAAAAGTTATGGTGGGGATTTAAAAATTTACAGGGTGCTGTGCGTTGAAGGACAACTACAGTGGTACCTCGGGTTAAGTACTTAATTCGTTCCGGAGGTCAGTTCTTAACCTGAAACTGTTCTTAACCTGAAGCACCACTTTAGCTAATGGGGCCTCCTGCTGTTGCCGCCCCGCCAAAGCACGATTTCTGTTCTCATCCTGAAACAAAGTTCTTAAGCTGAATCACTATTTCTGGGTTAGCGGAGTGTGTAACCTGAAGCGTATGTAACCCGAGGTACCACTGTATATGAAGATAATAATAATAATAATAATAATAATAATAATTTATTATTTATACCCCACCCATCTGGCTACGTTTCCCCAGCCACTCTGGGCGGCTTCCAACAAAGATTAAAAATACAATAAAACATCAAGCATTAAAAGCTTCCCTAAACAGGGCTGCCTTCAGATGTTGTCTAAACGTCCAATAGTTGTTTATTTCTTTGACATCTGATGGGAGGGCGTTTCACAGGGAGGGCGCCACCACCGAGAAGGCCCTCTGCCTGGTTCCCTGCAACCTCGCTTCTCGCAGGGAGGGAACTACCAGAAGACCCTCGGGAGATGGACCCCGGTGTCCGGGCTGAACGATGGTGGTGGAGACGCTCCTTCAGGTATACAGTGGTACCTCGGGTTAATAACTTAATTCGTTCTGGAGATCTGTTCTTAACCTGAAACTGTTCTTAACCTGAGGTACCACTTTAGCTAAAGGGGCCACCTGCTGCCGCCGCACAATTTCTGTTCTCATCCTGAAGCAAAGTTCTTAACCTGAGTTAGTATTTCTGGGTTAGCGGAGTCTGTAACCTGAAGCGTATGTAACCTGAAGTGTCTGTAACCCGAGGTACCATTGTACTGGGCCAAGGCTGTTTAAGGCTTTAAACGTCAACACCAACACTATGGGCAATGATGAATGTCTTGGCAGTGACATCGGAACCCAACTACAGTGGTACCTCAGGTTACATACACTTCAGGTTACATACGCTTCAGGTTACAGACTCCACTAACCCAGAAATAGTGCTTCAGCTTAAGAACTTTGCTTCAGGATGAGAACAGAAATCGTGCTCTGGCGGCGTAGCAGCAGCAAGAGGCCCCATTAGCTAAAGTGGTGCTTCAGGTTAAGAACAGTTTCAGGTTAAGAACGGACCTCCGGAACGAATTAAGTACTTAACCCGAGGTACCACTGTAGATGTCTCTTGATTTCTCCCCCACCTTCCCAGACACCCGGCAAAGGAGGTGCAGAATTTGGCTCGGGAGACGACGGACTGGATAATTGTTACCCGTGGGATTGGATATGTATGTGTGAAATTGGGTGCATTTGTTTGAGACACCCTGGTCTGATTTAGCAACACATGCCGATGCCAAGCGAGCTATAAATCACCCTTCAGATTTCCTGGGAATCCGATCAAGACATGACAAGTGCCAACCAGCAAGTTTCAACAGCGGCGGCCTTTCAACTTCCTGCTCCAATTCGTTGCGTTCTCATCTCGGTCGGTGGAAAGATTGGACTGTCGGCTGCCCTGGATATAGAGTCCCAGCGATGATCAGCCATCGAGGAGACAGCTAATTCAGTTCGCTTTTAACGGCAAGCTTATCTCGCTAAACTACAGAGCCTAGGACTTGCCGATCAGAAGGTTGGCGGTTCGAATCCCCACAATGACGGGGTGAGCTCCCGTTGCTCGGTCCCTGCTCCTGCCCACCTAGCAGTTCCAAAGCACGTCAAAGTGCAAGTCGATAAATAGGTACCACTCCGGCGGGAAGGTAAACGGCATTTCCATGTGCTGCTCTGGTTCGCCAGAAGCGGCTTAGTCCTGCTGGCCACATGACCCGGAAGCTGTACACCGGCTCCCTCGGCCAGTAAAGCAAGATGAGCGCCGCAACCCCAGAGTCGGCCACGACTGGACCTAATGGTCAGGGGTCCCTTTACCTTTTAATTGATGGACCTAATAGGTATCTCAAGCCATTTGCACAATACGATATGATAATTTTTATTGTCATTATCCCATACAGAGCAACAAAATTGAAAAAAATCTACATCAGACCTTCAAAAACGCAGCCTGGTTAGCCCCCTAAAAACTCTGATACCCCATAATTGAATACAATATACTCACATAAAGACTACCTTACACTGTGTTTAAAACCAAAATCGCATTTGGATAGAAACTGTTTCTCAGGCGGCTAGTCCTAGTCTTTATAACCCTGGACCTTCTTCCAGAAGGCAGAAGCTGAAAGAGATCATTTCCGGGGTGCGCACTATCTCTGCCGCTTTCTTATGGCACCTGGAAGCGTAGATTTGATCCAAGGTGGGAAGAATGCGCCCAATTATTCTCTCCGCAGTCTTTACAACCCTGGACAGTGTTGTTTTTTCCCGGGCCGTGCAGCTCCCAAACCACAGACACAGACCGTAAGTTAATACACTCTCCGCAGGACAATGGTGAAATGCCATCAACAGGTCTTTTGAGAGATTGTTTTTCCAGAGGATTCTCAGAAAATATATAACAAACAGGAGCCTACACAACACAAAACACTGTTGCTGTATGCAGTTTTTATTTTATTTGTTTCTTATCTTATATTTTGGAAATGCGCATCCAGTTTTTTCCCCTTTAATTTTTTTGGCGGGGCCCCAAGAGAGTGGGGCCCTAAGCTAGAGTTTGTTGGAGGAGACTCTTGAGAGTCCCTTGGACTGCAAGAAGATCAAACCTCTCCATTCTGAAGGAAATCAGCCCTGAGTGCTCACTGGAAGGACAGATCCTGAAGCTGAGGCTCCAAGACTTTGGCCGCCTCATGAGAAGAGAAGACTCCCTGGAAAAGACCCTGATGTTGGGAAAGATGGAGGGCGCAAGGAGAAGGGGACGACAGAGGATGAGATGGTGGGACAGTGTTCTGGAAGCTACCAGCATGAGTCTGACCAAACTGCGGGAGGCAGTGGAAGACAGGAGTGCCTGGCGTGCTCTGGTCCAGGGGGCCACGAAGAGGTGGACATGACTAAACGACTAAACAAAAATAGGTATCTAAATCCATTTGCACAAAACAAATAGGAGCCTACACAACACAAAACACTGTTGTATGTAGTTTTTAATCTTATATTTTGGAAATGTAAGTCCAGTTTTTTCCCCTTTAAATTTTTTTGGGGCCCCCCCAAGAGAGTGGGGCCCTAAGCTAGAGCTTGTTTAGCTTATAGGGAAATCCAGCACTGCCATCCCAGGCTGCCCAGCCAGGCAGCGGAGCAGAGGCAAACGAGGGAAGTTGGCAAGCTCCAGGCCTTTGGTGAATTGGACGCAGCTTGGGATCTGACGTCAGGTCTGCCCTCGGCTTGGGACGATGCCCTGGAGGGGACCTGAAATGGCTTGTGCATTTTGTGTGTGTGTGTGTGTGTGTGTGTGTGTTAGCATCTGGCCGTGTCCCCAGCAGGAAATGTTGCAATCTGGGGGAAGAAGCAAGCAGCAAACCCCCCCTCCCGTCTGGGGAGGGCCGGTTTTTCCACCGAAGCGCCAAGGTTTTCCGCAGAAAAACCCTTTGGTGCGTAGCGCTTGGGGGTCAAGAGGCAACTAGCGGAGGAGGAAAGAGAGAGCAAAAGAGGAGGCCGAAGGGAAAAGGGGGTGGTCAGCTGCCACTCCCCCCCCCAGCCGCCTGCTCCTGCCCCTTTCAGACCCACTCCCCCCATCGCCATTGGCCGTGCGCTTGCAAAAAAAAAAAAACCCAGCCAAAAACACGCGCGCGCGCACACACACACAAACCGAATTAAACAAACACAGCCGAGGCGGTTTATATAATCGCAGGGACAGCTTGTTCCCAAACTCTGCACGGATTAAAGGTTGGCAACAGCTGTTGGTCATTAAGGAGGCGGACTTGCCTGCTCTCTCTCTCCCCCCCCCCCCTTTGCAACTCCGCCTCGGCCATCCCCACACCCCCGGTTCTCCCAATTGGTGCTGTCCCTTTTCCAAAGCCCTCTTTTCACTTGTGGGAGGGAGAGAAGTGCGTGGCGTGGGGGGTGGAGAGAGGGGGGGGGAGAAACGCGAAGGGCCCGCCAATCAATTTTGGACAACTAATCTCTCTGGGTCCTTTGAAAGAAGGATGTGGAGTGGGGGTGGGCGATAGGCATGCTCTTCTTTCTTTCTTTCTTTCTTTCTTTCTTTCTTTCTTTCTTTCTTTCTTTCTTTCTTTCT
>JAXCMG010000040.1:1903616-1915978 GCA_034642415.1 Podarcis siculus
TCTTTCTTTCTTTCTTTCTTTCTTTCTTTCTTTCTTTCTTTCTTTCTCTCCCTCCCTCTCTCTTTATTTCTTTCCCTCTTTCTCTATCCTCTCTCTCTCTTCTTTCTTCCTCTTTCTTTCTCTCTCTCTTTCCTCTCTCTTTTCTTCCTCCCTTCCTTCCCTTCCTTCCTTCCTTTCCTCTCCCCCCCCTCTCTCTCTCTCGCTCTGTCTTTCTCTCTTTCTCTCTCTTTCTTTCTCTCTTTCTCCCCCTCTCTCTCCCCCCTCTCTCTCCTTCCTTCCTTCCTTCCTTCCTTCCTTCCTTCCTTCCTTTTCTCTCCCTCCCTCTTCTTTCTTTCTTTTTCTCTTTCTTTCTTTTCTCTCTCCCTCTCTCTCCTTCCTTCCTTCCTTCCTTCCTTCCTTCTGAGTCACCTTCCAAGGCAGCCCCATGTAGAGCACATGGCAGTAGTCCAAGCGGAACATAACCAGAGCATGCCACTGTTGCAAGTTCGACACCCGTATGGGACAGCTGGATAATCCGGCATTGCATGGGGTTCAGCTAGATGACCCCCCCCCCGGGTCCCTTCCAACTCTATGATTTGAAGTCCAGCAGTATTTGGTGGGCCACCAATGTCCCCACCTCTGTGCTAAGATACCTCCCTTGCCTTCCTTCGGTGCCTCTGCTCCCTTGGCAAAGGGGGCAGGTCAGTTCCCTTGAACATAGCTTGCGGCCTGTGCCAACTATTTAAAAGCAAGATCAAAACTTGACTTTTTTTATTCCTCCAAGACCCAGCCAACGCCTTTGGGTCTCGTGTCTCAACTCCTTCCCTGGCTGCCCTCTGCTGGCTGGTATTCCTTCCTTCCCTTTCTGTTCCACACCCAGAGCTATTGGGCTCACAGCTAACGTGCTCCACCAGGAAATCTTGCTGGGCCCAGACCAAACGACCAGGGAACATGTTGACAAATGCCCCCATTCATTCCTCCTCCTCTGTGGTTGGAGAAGGTGTCTCTCAGGGCCAGGATGAGATCATATCCCATGTGGCCATCGCTAGGAGCCAAGAGAAAGAACAAAACTCCCAACTTTTGTCTGATGGAATTATGGATGTCCTCTTGTTGTTGTTTAGGTTTGATGAGGCCCTAAACTACTGAAGGTAATGGGGCCCTTTATATGTCCTTTATATGGTGCTGGAGGAGACTCTTGAGAGTCCCATGGACTGCGAGAAGATCAAACCTCTCTATTCTAAAGGAAATCAGCCCTGAGTGCTCACTGGAAGGACAGATCCTGAAGCTGAGGCTCCAATACTTTGGCCACCTCATGAGAAGAAAAGACTCCCTGGAAAAGACCCTGATGTTGGGAAAGATGGAGGGCGCAAGGAGAAGGGGACGACGGAGGACGAGATGGTGGGACAGTGTTCTTGAAGCTACCAGCATGAGTTTGACCAAACTGCGGGAGGCAGTGGAAGACAGGAGGGCCTGGCGTGCTCTGGTCCAGGGGGTCACCAAGAGGAGGACACGACTAAACGACTCAACAACAACAACATGTCCAGCTTTCCTTTGTCAACAACAAATGGTTGCTGGTTTTTGTGTTGAATCTATGCTATATGGTAATTTATGGACCTCATAGGTATCTCAAGGGGACGCAGGTGGCGCTGTGGGTAGATCAATAGGTACCGCTCCGGCGGAAAGGTAAACGGCGTTTCTGTGCGCTGCTCTGGTTTGCCAGAAGTGGATTAGTCCTTCTGGCCACATGACCCGGAAGCTGTACGCCGGCTCCCTCGGCCAATAAAGCAAGATGAGCGCCACAACCCCAGAGTCGGCCACGACTGAACCTTCTGATCGGCAAGTCCTAGGCTCTGTGGTTTAACCCACAGCGCCACCCGAGTCCCTCTATGTGTCCTTGCACACCCCTAATTTGCAACGCTCCCTAGTAGAGGGACAGGGAGTTCTGAACTACAACTCCCATCAGCCCTTGCTGACCGCTAGGGGTGCTGGGAGTTGGAGTTCCAACAAACGCAGGAGAAACATCATCTTTTCCAAGCTCAGACTTACATGCTGCTGTACCGCCACCTAGTGGCTAAAGTGATCCACTGCTCTCCCCCCTCCCCAATATCAAACTTTCAAGGAAAGAGCCCCCCCCATTTTATAATTATTAGTAGTTTGCATCATATATTTACACCTATTATTGTTTCATGTTATAGCAAGAGACTAGATGATGAGTCTTTGTAAATTGTGCTTCTACAGGAATTTTTGTCATTGCCAAATCCCAATGAGTTTGCATTATTAAGTTTGTAATGAATTTTAAAAAATCATTTTAAGCTAGAGCTTGGTAAGCATTTCACTATTAATGTTGTTGTTGTTTAGTCGTTTAGTCGTGTCCGACTCTTCGTGACCCCCTGGACCAGAGCATGCCAGGCCCTCCTGTCTTCCACTGCCTCCCCCAGTTTGGACAAACTCATGCTGGTAGCTTCGAGAACACTGTCCCACCATCTCGTCCTCCGTCGCCCCCTTCCCCTTGTGCCCTCCATCTTTCCCAACATCAGGGTCTTTTCCAGGGAGTCTTCTCTTCTCATGAGGTGGCCAAAGTACTGGAGCCTCAGCTTCACGATCTGTCCTTCCAGTGAGCACTCAGGGCTGATTTCCTTCCGAATGGAGAGGTTGGATCTTCTTGCAGTCCATGGGACTCTCAAGAGTCTCCTCCAGCACCACAATTCATAATTCACTATGAATATACTTCTTAATTGTATTTCAGTTCAACAATTGTTGTTTAGTTGTTTAGTCGTGCCCGACCCTTCATGACCCCATGGACCAGGACACACCTCTTCTTAATTGTATCTCAATTCTACAATTACTTTGATAAAATACATATTTTGTGATGTGCAAATGGCTTGAGATACCGATTAGGTCCATCAATGACCATATAGTATATATTCAACACAAAAAACAGTGACAATTTGTAGTTGACAAAGGACAGCTGGGCATATAAAGGGCCTTATTACCTTCAGGAGCTTAGGGCCTCGTCAAACCGAAATCTGGCCCTGCTTTCAAGGCAAGGCAACTGTTGCAGGAACCCCCCCCCCCAATCATTTAGTTTGTACAAACTCGACACACACATACACATACACACACTCACACACGACATACACAATGTTTCTGTTATAAATTCATAGAAAATCAACCGTACATCGGATCTACACCGGTCCACTTTTATTTTGCTCCATGAAGGAAGAACTACAGTGGTACCTCAGGTTACATACGCTTCAGGTTACATACACTTCAGGTTACAGACTCTGCTAACCCAGAAATAGTGCTTCAGGTTAAGAACTTCGCTTCAGGATGAGAACAGAAATCGTGCTCCAGCGGCGCGGCAGCAGCAGGAGGCCCCATTAGCTAAGGTGGTGCTTCAGGTTAAGAACAGTTTCAGGTTAAGTACAGACCTCCGGAACGAATTAAGTACTTAACCCGAGGTACCACTGTATCAAAAGGGGATGGTTTGATACAGGATGGCCATAATCCCTTGAGCATACCAACACGTCCGCAGGAGCTCTACCCAGTTGGCATGACCACCTTGATGGTCCCAGACAGAAGACCATCAAGATCACAAAGAACTTGCATATGGGAGTGGATTCAGCATGGACTGGAACAAAGGACAATGATCAGCTCTTCCCTCTGGGGGCAGGAAACTGCAAACTCCCCTCTGTCACCTGGAAAGTACTCATGGGGAGGGGGAAAGGGGGAACCAGCCAGGTGACAAGATACTCAGGTTACCTCCACAAACCCCTCCCGCAACCCCTCCTTTTTGTGATGTATCAATGATGTAATCTGTTGTAGTTGTGATGTACTTCTAGGGGTGTAGCTTGGGGGATTAAGGTAAAGGTAAAGGGACCCCTGACCATTAGGTCCAGTCGTGACCGACTCAGGGGTTGTGGCGCTCATCTCGCTTTATTGGCCGAGGGAGCCGGCGTACAGCTTACGGGTCATGTGGCCAGCAGGACTAAGCCGCTTCTGGCGAATCCAGAGCAGCACACGGAAACACCGTTTACCTTCCCGCCGGAGTGGTACCTATTTACCTACTTGCCCTTTGACGTGCTTTCGAACTGCTAGGTTGGCAGGAGCAGGGACCGAGCAACGGGAGCTCACCCCGTCATTGCGGGGATTCGAACCACCAACCTTCTGATCGGCAAGTCCTAGGCTCTGTGGTTTAACCCACAGCGCCACCCATGTCCCTGCTTGGGGGATTAGTAACTAATAAAAGTTGGGGGTTTTTTTGTTCTGGGCTTCCATCCTGTTTCACCTGGTGGCAGGTGGGAGTCCTGTTGCGACAGTCTTCAGTAAAGACCAAGCCCACTGGTTGCTGTTTTGCTTTGGTATTCCTGGCTGGCATCCTTGTTTTTTGTCCAAGGGAGCCCTCAGATTTAACACAGCTAGCAGGTGATGACTGCTTCAACAGCTGGGAAGACAGATGTTGTCAATTCGGGGAAACCCCCCCCCCCCAAAGAAAGAGTCTGGCAACAGGCAGGCGAGCCGTCCCGTTTAAAACAACCCCAGAAGCCCCCTTTCCACTTCCGCACCGAGATGGAGTCCTCGGAAAATTTAATGAGTGACTTGCTGACCTCAATTGCTCTGCTGGCCCCGGGGGCAAACCCGAATTGCTAACAGCTGGGTTCTGCAAAAGGGAAGGGAGGTTTGAATGCAAACTGTGGGGCGAAAGAGCTCCTAGGAAGCAGATCGGAGGAGGCAGCCATAAGGGGCTCAGAACAACAACCCACCAGTTCCAATAAATTATTGTTATTATTATTATTTATACCTCACCCATCTGGCTGAGTTTCCCCAGCCACTCTAGGCAGCTCCCAACCGAGTGTTAAAAACAAGACAGCATTAAATACAGGCGATCAGTACTGCCTGGGTGAGTGGGTGGGTGGAGGACAGTAAATAATAATATAATAATAATATTAATAATAATAAATAATAAATATTATTTATACCCCGCCCATCTGGCTGGGTTTCCCCATTCCCAACCAGAGCCAATTTCTTTGGTCTCTTATTCTGCTAGTTAGGCCTGCTAACTCTGCATATTCGATCTGTTTAAGTTGTCATTTCTCCTTCTTAGGGACCTCTCCCGCCTGCCATTTTTGGGCTATAACAAAAATCCTAGCCGCTGTAGTTGCTATCGATGGGTCTGTTCTGAGTACCGTGAAGCAATCAGTTGTCTCTGAAATGCCAGCTTCTAGGAGCGTGGTGAGAACAGCTTCTGGGATGTAATCCACTGAGAGCAGTCAAACACAACATTCCTTGTTTTCCTAGAGAAGACATGCAAAGGGATGTTTGGTCCAGCCAGTCGAAAACTTCCTGCTCCTCCTGGCTGGAGCACCCTTCCTTTGCATGTGACTAGAGGTGGGTGTGACCTTACCTGTCCAGGTAACAAAAGGACGAGTCACGCAGCACACCTCTCTCTTTTTGACTTCCTTCTTCGTTTGACCAGCTTTCAGCTAGGACTGCTCTGCTAGCAGAAGCACTGGGATTATTCCCCCAGATGGGGCAGATCCACATGTACATCTGTGATGGCCTGGGATTCCGAGTCTGAGAGTGAACCGGAGGAATCCCAGCCGGCACAGGAGTCCCCGCCTCCAGGGCCGGCTGAACTGGGGCAAAGCCTAGATTCTGAGGAGCCTGCACCTGTGACAGATCCTCAGGAGCAGGTACCAGGTGAAACCATTCTGGCCCCAGAGGTGCTTGAGGACTCAGTGTCTACAGGTGAGCCTCCCCTGGGGCCCAGTAACCCTTCGGCCTCTCCTGAACTGCAGAGGCTTAGGGCAGAGAGGCGAAGGGAACTGGTTTCTCCCAGGAGGAGTGCTCGCCTTAAGGCCAGGAGAGGCAGGGCTTCTGGGGGCCAGGACCGCCCCCGGCCTTAGAAGAAGATAAAGGTCAGTCAGCCCAGTCCCAGGTTGCGGGAGCAACGTCGTTGTGGAGTACCTTCTCTTACCCAGTCCTAGATCTGCACTTCCAGTGTGCCTGTTCCTCGCCTGGCTTCCTGCTCCTGACTCTCCGGTGTTCCTGTTCCTCGCCCGGCTTCCTGCTTCTGCCCTACCAGCGTCCCTGTTCTCCGCCCAGCTCCCTGTTTCGGACCTCGCGTCTCATCTGGTGATCGTCTATCCGGCTTATGACTCTGGACTGAACTTAGGCTACGGTAATAGTACCTCCCCCCCCCCGGGACCAGCACAACATCTTTGTAACTAAGTCTGCCTTCAGGAATCCAACTGTGAACTGATGTAAGTAAAGTTCTTTTATTGACTTTGAAGAAGACTGTGACATCTTTATTCTTTTAAGAGGGATTCAAGGGAGCTTACCAGGAACGTACAATTCAGTCTGAGACAGACTGAATTGTACAATAGTGAGAGGCTCACACGAGCCTGCATCAAGCCATCTGCTCTGCATGTATTCCCCCATATGGGGTAGATCCACATGTACATATTTGTAACTAAGTCTCCCTTCAGGGATCCATCTGTGAACTGAATGTGTGAGTATACTTATTTTATATACTTTACACAAGATTGTGTCGTGTCTATTCTTTTTAAGGGGGAGATAAGGGGACTTACCAGGAATCCAATATTAAGCGGCTTAAGCGAGCCTGCATCAAGCTCTCTGCTGTGCGTGTAAAAGGGGAATGTACTGTAACTCTGCTAAGTAAAGGAACTTGCTAGCCCAAGTTAGGAAGAATATTAATAAACAATATATCCTTCTCCTGCCTCCCTGAACATTCCCACACAGCTCAGAGCCCGGGCGTTTCCCAGAAGTTTTTAGTTGTTCACTCCCACAGGCAGGCTGGTAGACCTTTGGTCTCGCCATTGCGCTGTTTTATTTATCAAGAGTCTGAGTGGTGTTCTTTCGTTTCGGTCGGATCCATTTATCCTTTTCCGGAACTCAAATTCCCCAGCCTCTGAACTTCTATCTTCAATCCTCTGCAGAGAAGGTTCATTTCAATGCTCTTAAAAAGTAGAGACATCACCTTGCCAACAAAGGTCCGTCTAGTTCAAGCTCTGGTTTACCCAGTAGTGATGTATGGAAGTGAGAGCTGGACCATAAAGAAGGCTGATGGCCAAGAATGGATGCTTTTGAATTCTGGTGCTGGAGGAGACTCTTGAGAGTCCCATGGACTGCAAGGAGATCAAACCTCTCCATTCTGAAGGAAATCAGCCTTGAGTGCTCACTGGAAGCACAGATCCTGAAGCTGAGGCTCCAAGACTTTGGCCACCTCAGGAGAAGAGAAGACTCTGATGCTGGGATAGATGGAGGGCGCAAGGAGAAGGGGACGACGGAGGACGAGATGGTGGGACAGTGTTCTCGAAGGTGCCAACATGAGTCTGACCAAACTGTGGGAGGCAGTGGAAGACAGGAGGGCCTGGCGTGCTCTGGTCCAGGGGGTCACGAAGAGGCGGACACGACTAAACAACAACAACAACAATAAACAACAGAGATGCTCAGCGCCATCAGGGCTGTCTGAGGTCACCAAATCAAATGCTCTGGAGATCATAGAATGCTCATAGAGATCATAGAATCCGAAAGGGCACTGAGATTCATCTAGGAATATTCAGCTGTCCCATACGGGGGTCAAACCTACAACCTTGGCGTTCTCAGCACCATGCTCTACCCAACCAACCTATCTAGGCTGACATGTTCAACTCAGAGACGCGGGTGGCGATGTGGTCTAAACCACTGAGCCTCTTGGGCTTGCCAGTCAGAAGGTCGGCGGTTCGAATCCCCGCGACAGGGTGAGCTCCCGTTGCTCCGTCCCAGCTCCTGCCAACCTAGCAGTTTGAAAGCACGCCGGCGCAAGTAGATAAATAGGTACCACTGTGGCAGGAAGGTAAACGGTGTTTCCGTGCGCTCTGGTTTCCGTTATGCGCCAGAAGCGGCTTAGTCCTGCTGGCCACATGACCCAGAAAGCTGTCTGCAGACAAACGCCAGCTCCCTCGGATGGAAAGCGAGATGAGTGCCGCAACCCCATAGTCGCCTTTGACTGGACTTAACCATCCAGATGGGGAGCTTTTATCCATTTCCGCAGTCACGCAATCAATCAATCAATCAATCAATCAATCAGTAGCTGAACTGGGTTCCACACAGTCACAGAAACAAATGAACTGAAAAGCCTCAAAAACGCGAAATAAATAGCGAAAACAAAAGCGCCAAACTTAATCCATTCTGGAAGTCCGTTTGACTTCCGAAACGTTCGGAAACTGAGGCGCGGCTTCCGATTGGTGCAGGCGCCCTGGAAACAGTAGCCAACAGCCGCGTCAGATGTTCAGCTTCCGGAAAAGCATTCAAAAACCAGAACACTTACTTCCAGGTTTTCTGCATTTGGGAACCAAGGTGTTTGAGTACTAAGGCGTTTGCGAAACCAGGTATTTGATCAACCCAGCTGGTATAGCTGAGTTGTTAGAGCAGCAGACTTGTTAATCTCAGGGTTGCGGGTTCAGATTCCTGCATTGCAGGAAGTTGGACTACATATGAACCTTGTGTTCCCTCCCGATTCTATGAATCGGTCCTTTTATCCCATGCAGCGCATTGTTTTCGCTGCGGCCTCGGCCACGCCAGGCAGCCGAAGTGAACAGGGCCACCCAGGGAGACTTCTCCTGCGTATCCGTGATCTAAACTGGCAATTAGAACACACCAACCTCCCCGCTCCTTGCAAATTGTTTGCTTTTGTGGCAGAAGGAGGCTGCCTTTGTTTCTATCACCCCCCCCCCCAGGAGCCCAAGGAAGATTTGCAGCAGTTAACTTGCTTTACCAACCGAGCCCAGCCCAGCCTTCCCTCTTGCTTTACCTCTCTTGCCCTGACCTGGCCACTGTGATCCACGCAACAGTCACCTCCAGACTGGATTATTGTAACTCGCTCTACATGGGGCTGCCCTTGAGACTGACCCAGAAACTCCAGCGGGTGCAGAATGCCGCGGCGAGACCACTTATGGGGTCCTCGCTGCGGGATCACATTCACCCGGTGCTATACCAGCTGCACTGGCTCCCAGTAGAGTACAGGATCAGGTTCAAGGTGCTGGTTTTAACCTTTAAAGCCTAGGACCCTCGTACCTATGGGACCGCCTCTCCTGGTATGTCCCACGGAGGACCTTACGGTCTTCAAACAAAAACATCCTGAAGGTCCCAGGCCACAGAGAGGTTAGGCTGGCCTCAGCTAGAGCCAGGGCTTTCTCAGCTGTGGCCCCGATCTGGTGGAACGCTCTGTCACAAGAGACTAGGGCCCTCCGGGACTTGACATCTTTCTGCAGGGCCTGAAAGACAGAGCTGTTCCACCAGGCCTTTGGCCAGGGCACAGCCTGACTCCCTCCTTTGGCAATCCTCACAGAACTCTAGCCCAATGGTTGCCATTAATATGACTGGAATTAATTTTATAATGAAATGATTTTAGAATTTTTTATCATTTTACTGTTGTTAGCCGCTCTGAGCCCGGCTTTGGCTGGGGAAGGCGGGATATAAATAAATTATTATTATTATTATTATTATTATTAGTGGGAATGTTCAAGCCTCCATCTCCGATCAAGTCTACCTTGAGCGGTTTTGGCTCTACGGTAAGACAACACTGAGGTGGTTACTTCGCCTTTTGTGAGAGGGCTGGTTGCATTTGGTACGTATATACAGTTCTTGGCTCGGGCAAAACAGGTTCGGTAAGTTTTCGCGGCCTTCCCCAAAACCAACTGAACCTGTTGAACCAGAGGTGGTGTGGTTGTTTAGTCGTTTAGTCGTGTCCGCCTCTTCGTGACCCCCTGGACCAGAGCACGTCAGGCCCTCCTGTCTTCCACTGCCTCCCACAGTTTGGTCAAACTCATGCTGGTCGCTTCGAGAACACTGTCCCACCATCTCGTCCTCCGTCGTCCCCTTTTCCTTGTGCCCTCCATCTTTCCCAGCATCAGGGTCTTTTCCAGGGAGTCTTCTCTTCTCATGAGGTGGCCAAAGTCTTGGAGCCTCAGCTTCAGGATCTGTCCTTCCAGTGAGCACTCAGGGCTGATTTCCTTCAGAATGGAGAGGTTTGATCTTCTTGCAGTCCATGGGACTCTCAAGAGTCTCCTCCAGCACCAGAATTCAAAAGCATCCATTCTTCGGCCATCAGCCTTCTTTATGGTCCAGCTTTCACTTCCATACTTCACTACTGGGAAAACAATAGCTTGAACTATATGGACCTTTGTTGGCAAAGTAACCAGGGGTGTAAGCATTGTCAAATGAGAGAGGCCGAAAAAGCTGTAAAAATACCATCTACAACCACTTTCGATGCTCTAAAACGATTGTATCTCTCCATCCTCTGTTTACACCCCTGTCTGTTTAAACCTGAGGATTACTACAGATCCACTCCAGATTACAACCATCACACCACCCATTTATTTTATTTTTCCAAATAAAAATAAACACACCTCTCCTCCATCTTTCCAACGAGACTCGTGTTATAAATTGCTTTTGCGTTTGTTCTTAAAGTTGCAAATCGGATTCAAGTTCGAGGGTTGGGGAGGGAAATTCTCCATCTAAACGTGCTACGGGGGGCGCGAATCTGAAAACAGGTTTTCTTATCAAAAACACACACACAAACATCGTATACAAAAGTCCCCTTCAAATGAACGGAATGTGACTTCCTTGCCCTGGCGTTGCCATGTGATTGAACTAATTTCGGATCAGGGCCAAAGGATCAGAGTAGAGCCATTGGGGGGGTGTCACTGAACTAATTTGGGTCCATTCATTTCAGTGGGTTTACTCCAAGTGGGAATTACCCGGAAATTCAGCAAAGCTAACAGCTAAAATAAGAGAATATGATGATGACGATTTTTTTTTCTTTCCTTTTGGAATAATGGAAGCCGTTTTCAGATTATTTGAAGGAATACTACAGCACGAAAAATCCGCGAGCGGGTTTCGAACTACAGAAATAATGAAAGATCATTGTGTTACGACTATGTTAAAAAAAAGAAAGTTGGGGTGCAGAAAGGGGGGTTATTAGGAAAAACATCATGGAAAATGGGGTGGGAAGTCGACAATATATTGGATTTTTTGGAAATTTAATTCAATTTTGTAAAAAAAGGAAATTCACTGGAGACAATCTGCCGAATTTTGCGAGCTAATTCACGGTGTTACAGCTTTCAAAACTAAGGACCTGCCGTAAGAATTAACCTCCCCCTATTAATTGCCCCTCCATCTTCAAATCTTCCAAGACAGAACATGGAAATATAGATATTGCTAATTGTAGGTGGTTTTGGAAAGAAATCCCAAAACACCAACAGGTTTTGAGCCTGCTCACGAATATTTCAGACCAAGGTAGAAACCGGATTCTTTTAAGCCTTGCAGGTAATTTGACCGCACCACGCTGCCTTTACTTACCATCCACCAGGTCTTAGCTGCCATGTCGTAACACAGCTGCCATTTCACAGCGCTCTCCCCGCTCTGCCCGGCCGCCCCAGCGGATCTTGGGAACTCCATGCCACTGGACGGAACCACGGCAAAATTCCTGTCCTGGGTGACCTTATCCCGACCAGAAGCTCCAGGATCTTGCGGTCAGTCTCAATCGCCGGTCAGCTCGCTTTGGCATCCTTGAAAAGTCCCAGACAACCCTGCTAGCGACAGCAGAGGGTTGAACCCTGAGAAAAGCAGAGCTGGAGAGAAAAAAACAAAACCTTGCAGGAACAGAACCTGGTGCAATTTTCTCGAAAAGCGACACCGATTTGACGATTCTAGCTAATTGGTGTCTTTCGTAGAACGGGTTTCTTTCTATTCTTTTTTTAAAAAGGAGAAGCAGGGCAGATTACATATATATTGAAAAAATCAAAGCGAAAAGCACATTGCATTGGAATGGACCTAGACCAAACTTGTAGCCGAGCCTTGGCATGTGGGTGGCCAAAAGTCTTCAAGCGAGAGGTTGCATCTCTGCGGGGGTGTAATAACGTACTGTAAATGGTTGGTTCCTGGGAGCCTTTTCCTTCGCTCCCCCCACCCTCTCCCCCTCCCTCCCTGTTTATATTTGAATGAATAAGAGGGTAAGGAGATCGTGTCTGGTTGTAGAGGGGGAAGGAAGGTGTGTTCTGGAAAAAGGGCTGCAGCTGGGAGACAGAAGGATCTGTGAGCTTTCGGTTGGCCTTCGCTGGCAGAGGGGTGGAGATCTCGATCTGTTAAAGTAGTGGTTTTCAACCGGTGTCTCTGGGGTGCGTTGAATGATGGTCAGGGGTCCCGCGGGCAGCCCTGGCCTCCATCCCTCTTTCCTTCGTGGTGGGACAGTGTTCTCGAAGCTACCAGCATGAGTTTGACCAAACTGCGGGAGGCAGTGGAAGACAGGAGTGCCTGGCGTGCTCTGGTCCATGGGGTCACGAAGAGGCGGACATGACTAAACGACTCAACAACAACAA
>JAXCMG010000040.1:1915988-1954649 GCA_034642415.1 Podarcis siculus
ACCAGCATGAGTTTGACCAAACTGCGGGAGGCAGTGGAAGACAGGAGGGCCTGGCGTGCTCTGGTCCAGGGGGTCACGAAGAGGCGGACAAGATTAAACGACAAATCCCATGGAAGATGGAGCAAGCTTGTTTTCTCCTGGAGGTTAGGACTTGAACCCATGAGAGGAGATTGTTGAACTTTTTGGAGGGGGGATTCTGTCCCAAAAAGGCAAAGAGGGATACTCAAATTATCGCTGTTTTTTGTGTGTTGAATATATGCTATATGGTAATTTGTGGGCCTAATAGGTATCTCAAGCCATTTGCACGTGTGGCCCTGCAACCAGTCCATGCAGAATGTCGGCACCCTCTATATAGAAAGGAGCAAACCAGTGAAATTTTAGGGAGCAGGCCGGGCCCATGACTTACACCCTAGGAGCCTACACAACACAAAACACTGTTGCTGTATGTAGGTTTTATTTCATTTGTTTTTTAACTTATATTTTGGAAATGTACATCCATTTTTTTCCCTTTAATTTTTTTTGTGGGCCCCCAAGAGAGGGGGGCCCTAAGCTAGAGCTTGTTTAGCTTAGACATGAATCTGACACTGGCCGCGGCACAGCTCTTTGGGTGCCCTCTGGTTCCTAACCTGCCCCCCCCCCCCCGTACCCTTCGCACGAGGGGGGAGGCGGCGACTCCCCCCCCTCTCCCAGCCACACTGTGTTATTTTCCTGCCCGTTGTAATTGCAGATAACCACACGGCCCCTTCAATCTTCAGCCAACCTGGCAACGATTGTCCCGGGTGTTCAGAGACGCCTTGGGAAATCTGGAGTAGAAGAAGCTCATCGGCACCTCTTTCAAGACGGGGGGTGGGTGGGGGGTGGGTGGGAGAACGTCATCTTCCTCCTCTTCTTCCTCCTCCTCCTCCTCCTCCTCTTCTTCTTCCCCTTCTTCTTCCTCTTCCTCTTCTTCTTAACCTTCTTATTTGGTGATCCCTCACCAAATTTCTTCTTCTTCTTCTTCTTCTTTGGCGATCCCTCGTAGCCAAGTAAGATTGTCTCCCATAAACACGGTTTTAACAATGAGTCCGTAAGTGACTGTGGAGGCCAGTTCTGGATCCCCACGTCCTTCCACAGTGGGGACATAGGTTTCCGGGTGGGAGTTGATCCCGGTGAGGGTTTGCCAAGCGTGCCTTCCTCTTAGCACGTTTCTCCCTTGCGTCCTGAGTTCAAGTGTCTTCAAAGCCCATGACACCTTTGGGAAAGGCTGTTCTCCAACTGGAGCGCTCCCAGGCCAGTGTTTCCCAGTTGTCGGTGTTTATACTACATTTTAGATTTGCCTTGAGAGAGTCTTTGAACCTCTTTTGTTGACCACCAGCATTACGCTTTCCATTTTTAAGTTCGGAATAGAGGAGTTGCTTTGGAAGACGATCATTAGGCATCCTTAGGCGGAAGACCATTGTAATTTAGAGGAGTTAGATCGGGGTCAGCAAACTTTTTCAGCAGGGGGCCGGTCCACTGTCCCTCAGACCTTGTGGGGGCCAGACTATATTTCGGGGGGGGGGGGGGGAACGAATTCCTATGCCCTACAAATAACACAGAGATGCATTTTAAATAAAAGCACACATTCTACTCACATAAAAATACGCTGATTCCTGAACCGCCCATGGGCCGGATGGAGAGGGCGATTGGGCCGGATCCGGCCCCCAGGCCTTTGTTTCCCTACCCATGACATGTTTCTTTCCCTTTACATCCCCGCTTTAAAGTTTGCCGATTGATGCTGGTATAACTTGTTTACCACACACCTGTGTCAGGAGTTGCCTGTGTTCTAAGCGCTGATTGGCTAGTGGGGAGGGTACCCAGGTGCCATGAATTGGGTTGGAGACTCTCCGCTGCTCTGCATTCCTGTTGAGTCACACCTGGCGTCCCGGGCTGATGATGAGTGACGCCTGCTAATCAGCTGCAGTCAATCAAGTCAATCAAAGTTGGCTATAAAAGCTGTAGGTTGAAGGAGTTCAGAGAGCTTCTCCCATAGCTGTCAAGCGTCCCTTATTTGGCGGGACAGTCCCTTATCCCAGCGCCATGTCCTGCTGCTGTCCCTTATTGATGAGGCTTCGTTTGGCTGCTGGCTGGGCTTTCTGCCTTTGGCTCGGAGGGGCTCGGATGTTGAACATACCTGTGCCCGGAAAATCCCTTATTTTGGCTGCTGATCCTTTATTTTCGAGGCTGCTGGTCTCTTATTTTCAAATCTGTAAGTTGACAGCTATGGCTTCTCCACAGGTTAAGGTACCAGTTGCTGTGAGACTGTCGGCTGGGGTCTCTCACTGCTCTACCTAGAGCTCTAGACAGCTGAAGGGGAGGTTGTGTGCGACTTCTGTCTGGTATGCTATAATTTCCATTTTGTATGCCTGCTGCTATCTGTTGACCTTACGCGAGAAGCCAAGTTACAGGGAAGCAGGCAGAGGGCCTTCTCAGTGGTGGCACCTGCCCTGTGGAACACCCTCCCACCAGATGTCAAAAAGAACAACTACCAGACTTTTAGAAGACATCTGAAGGCAGCCCTGTTTAGGGAAGCTTTTAATGTTTGATGCACTACCGTATTTTGATATTTTGTTGGAAGCTGCCCAGAGTGGCTGGGGAAGCCCAGCCAGATGGGTGGGGTATAAATAATAAATTATTATTATTTGTTCACTGGTGTGTGTATTGTCTCCAGATCTGGAAAGAACCATGCCCTTGGCGGAACAGTTCCAAGGGCAGCCCCACGTAGAGCGAGTTACAATGATCAAGCCTGGAGGTGATCGTCGCATGGACCACAGTGGCGAGATCAGGATGAGAGAGGTAAGGGACCAACTGCTTAGCATAACAGAGAAAGTCCTTGTTTCCTTGACATCTGATGGAAGGGTGTTCCACAGGGAGGGAGCTACCACCGAGAAGGGCCTCTGCCTGGTTCCCTGTAACCTCGCTTCTCGCAGGGAGGGAACCGCCAGAAGGCCCTCGGGAGATGGATTTCGGTATCCGGACTGGAAGATGGGGGTGGAGACGCTCCTTCAGGTCTACTGGGCCATTTAGGGCTTTCAAGGTCAGCACCAACACTTTGAATTGTGCTTGGAAATTGTGCATGCCTTTACTGCCCTGTCATAGGTCGAAGAGAGTTTTTAATACCCGTAACCCAGCCTGCTGAGATGATTGGATTCTGGGCAGGGGATGGAGGTGGGTCACCTCATGTGACCTGGTACAGGGTCCCCAAATTAGGGTCACAGAGAGGTAAAAGGTAAAGGACCCCTGGACGGTTAAGTCCAGCCAAAGGTGAGTCTGGGGTTGCGGCTCTCATTTCCCTTTCAGGCCGAGGGAGCCGGCGTTTGTCCACAGACAGCTTCCCGGGTCATGTGGCCAGCAGGACTAAACCACTTCTGGCACACAATGGAAACCAGAGTGCATGGAAACACCATTTACCTTCCTGCTGCAGTGGTACCTATTTATCTACTTGCACTGGTGTGCTTTCAAACTGCTAGGTTCGAAGCCACCAGGTTTCCCCATATCTCTTGCCCAGGATAAGAGGGTGCTAGAGCTCATCTGATTAGAGCGCGGTGCTGATAACGCCAAGGTTGCAGGTCCGAGCATTGCAAGAAATTGCACCAGATGAACCTCACATGTACCTTCAGACTCTGAGTCTATGGCCAGATGCGTCTTTGGTTCCTGAAAGCCCTTTGTCCGGGATCATGAATCAGGAACCGGTTTGCACTCCGTTTTCCCATTGGGGTACCCACTTGACCGTTGTAGGGGGCAAAAGTGGGTCTCCTTCGGCCTCGCCCAAACACAGGGCTTCCTCCTTACGTAACTCTGAGTGACAAAATTTCGGAAGCATGTGGAGATCTGCCTGGTTAACGTAGAGCTGTTTCAGCAGCATAACTGCAGCCTCTTATAACGGGTGCCTTTAAGATGTGAAATCTCAGCCCAGATCAGGTGGTCCATTATAAATCCGCCTCTTTCTTTTTTTTTTGGTCTTCCTCTCCCCCCCCTCCTCTTTCTCTCTTTCATCACCCTGACGTCAGGAGCTGTCCAAAGGCCTTGGTGCTGAAATAAAATGGCTGGCTGCTAGAGGAACCCAAGGAAGGTGGAACAATCCCAGAAGTATGCAATTTCCCAGAAGGCGACGACAACGCGCAGCCTCTCCCAACCCAGGTCCGAGCTGAGAGCCAAATCTGAAAAGCCAGCCTCGCCGAAGGGAAGGGATAAAAAAATTTCCGAGAGAGAAAAATTAAGAAAGGACCATGTCTTTGCTTTGTGTTGGAGGTAAGGTCTCTTTAAAAGAAATCCCCAAATCCAAGAGTCTATTCCCATTTTATCTCTCCAAATGATTGTTTTATATGTGGGTTTTAATTTCGGTGTGATCCGGATTAGAAATTAGATTCTGGTGCCTCTGCGAAAACGAAGGCGGGGGGGGGGGGTTACGATTTGACAGCGAAAAGATGGGGTGGTTGGTTTTTTGGGTGGGGGGAGAGATGTATTTTTCTGGTGTGATGCGGTGCGTATTCTGCTGTTGTATCCAGGGATATTTGTCTCTTCCGTGGAGGGATATATAGCGATGCGTTTTGCGGTTACGGACGCTCTTCGGTGTGTCGGTGGAAGAGGGGAACCTCGCCTCTGGGGCATATTTAAAAGGCAGGCATTTTTCATGAATGGGAGGTGTGTGGCGGAGCCGAGGGTGTGGTACATCTCTGTGTGTGTGTGTGTGTGGCTGAGAGATGCGCTCCTCCAACCCGGACAATCTCCTCGCTTCGGTTTTACGAGGAAAGCTGAGCTGAAGAGCGATCAGGGCTAATTCTCTCATTTTCCTTCCATTTCATCCCTCCAGATGGTTCTCCCCCCGCTGATAATTGAGGCGCCGAATTAATCCTCCCCCTACTGGCGTGGGGGAAGTTGTGAATTTCGCACTTATCCCACACGTTCCCGTTATTACCATTTAAATGGAAATATCGGAGATCCGGGGTCGGTCGCTTGCACACCCCCCCCCCGGCTAATTTTCAACGTTTTTCCTTTTCTCCCTTGCGCGCGTAAAAGGCAGTGTGGTTTAAAATGATTTTAAAAAGCTACCGTATTATATCTGTGCATGCCTACACCAGCAAGGTTTTTAAAATATATTTCTGTACGGCCAAAGGGGCTGCGTCCGATCCTGGCTGTTGTGGATCAGACCCACTGGGGAGCTCCTAACTAGGTTGTGTTCAGAGTAGGCCCGCTGAAATGGATACGACTAAGGAAGATCCATGCCCATGGATGGGTCTACTCTGAAACTGGCTGGCGTTGGCGGGTCTTCGCTAAGTCGGATTTAGCTGGATCTCTACCTATCCGGGGAGAGGTTGTGGATCAGCTGCCAGTCAGTGCTAGTCAGCTGCTGTGAGTCAGTGTTGGAAATACGCAGCTAGATGGACACAGCGTAAGGCAAGTGTCCTGCGATCCTGTATCTATATTGAGAAGTTCTTGTTCTTAATCTGGTTTTTTGGGTTGTTTTTTTTAAAGTTCTGTGAAACACGGGTGGGGGACATCTGCCACCCCCTCCCCAGTGGTTGTTAAACTATATCTCCCAGCAACCAGCATGGTCAACGGAGCAGCTCTGTTGGTTAGAGCGGGGTACTGATAAAAGCCAAAGTTGCAGGTTCGATTCCCTGAATGAGACAGCTGCATATTCCTGCATTGCAGAGAATTGGAATAGATGACCCTTAGGGGTGTGTGTGGAGGTCTCCCCGACCCCTTCCCATTCTCCCATTGGTTCCCACATAAATAATAATAATAATAATAATAATAATAATAATAATATATTATTATTATTTATACCCCCCTGCCTTTCTGGCTGGGTTTCCCCAGCCACTCTGGGCGGCTCCCAACAGAATATTAAAAGCACAATAAAACATCAAACATTAAAAACTTCCCTTAATAATAATAATTTATTATTTATACCCCGCCCATCTGGCTGAGTTTCCCCAGCCACTCTGGGCGGCTTCCAATCAAGTGCTAAAAACAATAAATATTAAAAGCTGCCCTAAACAGGGCTGCCTTCAGATGTTTTCTAAAAGTCAGGTAGATGTTTATTTCCTTGACATCTGATGGGAGGGCGTTCCACAGGGCGGGCGCCACCACCGAGAAGGCCCTCTGTCTGGTTCCCTGTAACCTCGCTTGTCATATTATTATTCTATTCCACAATAATTTTACTATTTACACCCCCAATTCATCTGCCTGGGTCGTCCCAGCCACTCCAATAGATTCATATATGTAATAACAAAACATTAGAAGACATCTGAAGGCAGACCTGTTTAGGGAAGCTTTTAATGATTGATGCATCACTGTATTTTAATTTGTTGAAAGCCGCCCAGAGTGGCTGGGGAAGCCCAGCCAGATGGGCGGGGTATAATTTTTTAAAATTAATATTAAACATTTTAAAAGTTGCCTATACAGGGCTGTCTTCGGACGGCTCTGGGGGGCGGGGTTGGATAACTCCATACCCTCCAACATTTCCCTAATGAAAATAGGGACAGACTTAAGGAAAAGCGGGTTCAAATCAGGAACCGGGACGGTTTCTGTAAATCCTGGGAAACAGGGGCACTTGGAGGGCCTGCAAAGTTGTATATCTCCCATTCGGCTGGAAGCTTTGTAGCTCTATAGGAAATACTATCACAGGCTGTGGTGTGTGAGTGTGTTTTAAGTTGCAGCTCATTTAAAAGAAGGAAGAATTCTGGAGGAGTAATGAAATTCCCTCTATACAAGATTGGATTCAAAAGCTGACGGAATATGCAGAATTAGATGGCTTATCCGGAAAAAATAAAGGAAAAAAAATCAAAACAGGGATTTGTTTCAAAATGGGAGGTTTTCAAAGAATATAAATATAGTAGTTTAAACTCGGCTGCAGCATTCGAAGAACTTCAGTAATAGTTGCAAGGCAGATATAAGAATTAAGATGTATGAAGAAAAAGTTTAATTATGATAGAAGTGTGTTATAAGAAATCAAATATGGAATAGACAGGAGTTTGGGTCTTTAGTGTTAAGACCAATTTGTGTCTTATTAAGAAAATTGTGTCTATTGTTGTTCCTGTGTGTAATTTGGCATTTGTGTTTACTCTCTTTTTTCTTTTCTTGCTGTATCAATTTAAATTTATTTTTTTTAAAAATCCCCGCTCCTCTGTTGATAGGCTATTAGATCACCCAGGCCCTGCAAAAGGCTCTCTTGTCCTGCCCAAAGTGCTTGGCTGCAACAACTTCATTCACAAAAAATGCAACGGGCGTCTCTTTGGGGCAGTGGCGTAGTGTGGGTTGTCAGCACCCGGGGCAAGGCAAGTAATTTGCGCCCCCTAACCCCTAACCTGCCGCCACTGCCAGCTTCTTCTTGCTGCTGCCTGGGCTGGGGTATTTACGGTAAGGTAGCCACGGCGGCGGCGGCGGGTCCGTGTCAGGTGATCTGAGGCGAGTTGCCGCTGGCGCTGCCGCCCAAACGACGCCGCTTGCCCGGAGGAGGAGGGCAGAGAGGCGAGGAAGATGCAACAAGGCCTAGCAGCGGCGGCGGCGGGGAGCTGTGAGGAGGGGCTGACTGGCGGCCGGCCCCTCCTGCACCCCCACGCTGCGCCACTGCTTTGGGGTTTGGCTGTCTAAACTGCAAGCACAGCTACCAGTGCTAGGCTGCTTGGGGAAACTGTCAATAATAATAATAATAATAAATTTTATTTATATCCCGCCCTCCCCAGCCGAAGCCGGGCTCAGAGTGGCTAACAACAATAAAATAGTACAACATTCTAAAATCATTTCATAATAAAATTAATTCAATTAATTCAATAATTGATAATAAAATTAATTCAATTAATTAATTTGGGCTGGGTGTTCATCAGTATGCAGATGATACCCAGCTCTACCTCTCTTTTAAATCAGAACCAGTGAAGGCGGTGAAGGTCCGGTGTGAGTGTCTGGAGGCAGTTGGAGGATGGATGGTGGCTAACAGATTGAGGTTGAATCCTGACAAGACAGAAGGACTGTTTTTGGGGGACAGGAGGCGGGCAGGTGTGGGGACTCCCTGGTCCTGAATGGGGTCACTGTGCCCCTGAAGGACCAGGTGTGCAGCCTGGGAGTCATTTTGGACTCATAGCTGTCCATGGAGGCACAGGTCAAATCTGTGTCCAGGGCAGCTGTTTACCAGCTCCATCTGGTACGCAGGCTGAGACCCTCCCTGCCCGCAGACTGTCTGACCAGAGTGGTGCATGCTCTGGTTATCTCCCGCTTGGACTACTGCAATGTGCTCTACGTGGGGCTACCTTTGAAGGTGACTCGGAAACTACAACTAATCCAGAATGCGGCAGCTAGACTGGTGACTGGGGGCGGCCGCTGAGACCACATAACACCAGTCTTGAAAGACCTACATTGGCTCCCAGTACGTTTCCAAGCACAATTCAAAGTGTTGGTGCTGACCTTTAAAGCCCTAAATGGCCTCAGCCCAGTATACCTGAAGGAGCGTCTCCACCCCCATCGTTCTGCCCGGATGCTGAGGTCCAGCGCCGAGGGCCTTCTGGTGGTTCCCTCATTGCGAGAAGCAAAGCTACAGGGAACCAGGCAGAGGGCCTTCTCGGTAGTGGCGCCTGCCCTGTGGAACGCCCTTGCAGCAGATGTCAAAGCGATAAACAACTACCTGACATTCAGAAGACATCTTAAGGCAGCCCTGTTCAGGGAAGTTTTTAACGTGTTATATTTTAGTGTATTTTTGGTTTCTATGGAAGCCGCCCAGAGTGGCTGGGGAGGCCCAGCCAGATGGGCGGGGTATAAATAATAAATTATTATTATTATTATTATAAATCAAACCAGTGGCAACCATTGGGCCAGAGCTCCGTGAAGATTGCCAAAGGAGGTAGTCAGGCTGTGCCCTGGCCAAAGGCCTGGTGGAACAGCTCAGTCTTGCAGGCCCTGTGGAAAGATGTCAAGTCCCGCAGGGCCCCAGTCTCTTGTGGCAGAGCGTTCCACCAGATCGGAGCCACAGCCAAAAAAGCCCTGGCTCTAGTTGAGGCCAGCCTAACCTCTCTGTGGCCCAGGATCTCCAAGATACTTTTATTTGAAGACCGTAAGTTCCTCTGTGGGACATACCATGAGAGGCGGTCCCGTAGGTACGAGGGTCCTAGGCTGTAGAGGGCTTTAAAGGTTAAAACCAGCACCTTAAACCTGATCCTGTACTCCACCGGGAGCCAGTGCAGCTGGTATAAGACCGGGTGAATGTGATCTCGCAGCGAGGACCCCTAGGCAGCTCCTTTAAACTGTCTCAGACCACTAGGCCATCCAGCCGTGTCGACACGCTTGGGTTTCAGGCAGGAGCCTGTTGCCAGAGCCCTAACCGGGAGACGGATCAGGGGCTAAAGTTGGGGCAAGCAGGTACTCTGCAGCTCAGCTGCTGTCCTCCTTCCAAAAGGTAGATCAGGATTCTAGCTCTCATGGATTGGCTTAATAAAGGGCTGTTCTGGTGGGAACAGATGTTATTTGAGCACAGGAGACCTGTCCCCTTCTGTGGTTTCAAGCAGTTGGCATTCCGGGTTAAATGAATACGGGGCAGGGTGTGTGTGTGTGTGTGTGTGTGTGTGTCTGTGTGGGGTTTGGTGGAAAGGCAAACCGTGGGAATTTGACGCTTTTACTACTTACAGAGGCTGCATCCTAATGTTTTAATGTTGTATTTTAATCTTTTTAAATTTTATTTTAATCAACTTGTTTTTATTATTGGTTGTTAGCCGCCCTGAGCCCCGGTCTTGGCTGGGGAGGGCGGGGTATAAATAAAAAATTATTATTATTATTTCGTCAGATTTGTACACAGCTTGGGCATAAAGAAAATCCTCAGCGCGGTTCTACGGAAAGGATGAATCAATAAGATTATGGGGGAAAGGAGCGTTTAAAAGCAATCCTTAAAAAAAGGTTCAAACGAAAACAAAATCGGCTTAAAAGCAGGTCGTCTAAACACCCAGGCAGGAGTCCTAAGGGAAGTCCTTCCAGAAATCTCATCGCTTGGGGGTTTGCAGAAGCTGGTGAGGACCGAGTCTGCAAAAAAAGAAAGGGGAAAAAAAGGTTAATGGTAGTCATTGGCACAAATCTATAAATCAGAGGTGTCCGATGGGGCCAGGCTTGTCAGCCATTCTGGAGACATGTGCTTTCTGGGAAATGTTTATGAATGAATGTCCTTACGGAAGGCTCCTTCTAGAGATTTGGCAGCGGTGGTGATGTAGTCAGTTGCTGTTTCAACGGTCCCCAATTGGTGGAGCCGAGGGTTCGCAGCAGAAAACAAGCTTGCCCCGTCTTCCATGAGACGGCCGTTCAGATGTTGGAGAATGACCATCGCGTCTCCGCTTTTGCAGGCTAAGCACACCCAGTTCCCTCAAAATGTCTGAGTTGTTGCCAATAGAACAAAGAACTGTGTGTTTGAGTATCCCTCTTTGCCTTTTTGGGACAGAACCCCCCCCTCCAAAAATCTCAACAATCTCCTCTCATGGGTTCAAGTCATACCCTCCAGGAGAAAACAAGCTTGCTCCATCTTCCATGGGATTTGGTGTTTAGTCGTTTAGTCGTGTCCGACTCTTCGTGACCCCCTGGACCAGAGCATGCCAGGCCCTCCTGTCTTCCACTGCCTCCCGCAGTTTGGTCAAACTCATGCTGGTAGCTTTGAGAACACTGTCCAACCATCTCGTCCTCTGTCGTCCCCTTCTCCTTGTGCCCTCCATCTTCCCCAACATCAGGGTCTTTTCCAGGGAGTCTTCTCTTCTCCTGAGGTGGCCAAAGTCTTGGAGCCTCAGCTTCAGGATCTGTCCTTCCAGTGAGCACTCAGGGCTGATTTCCTTCCGAATGGAGAGGTTGGATCTTCTTGCAGTCCATGGGACTCTCAAGAGTCTCCTCCAGCACCAGAATTCAAAAGCATCCATTCTTCAGCGATCAGCCTTCTTGATGGTCCAGCTCTCAATTCCATACATCACTACTGGGAAAACCAGAGCTTGAACTATACAGACCTTTGTTGGCAAGGTGACGTGTCTGATTTTTACTTCCATGGGATAGCCCTTGAGATATTGGAAGATGGCTCTCCTATTTCCTCTCAGTCTCTTTTCCAGCCTAAACATACCCAGCTCCTTCAACCATTCCTCATCAGGCTTGGCTGCCAGACCCTTGGTCATCACCTAATATGAATTTGACCAAACTGCGGGAGGCAGTGGGAGACAGGAGTGCCTGGCGTGCTCTGGTCTATGGGGTCACAAAGAGTCGGACACGACTAAACATTCTGCATGGACTGGTTGCATGGCCACATGTGCAAACGGCTTGAGATACCTATGAGGTCCATCAATGACCATATAGCATATATTCAACACAAAAAAACAGAGACAATTTTTTTCTTGACAAAGGACAGCTGGACATATAAAGGGCCCCATTACTTGCAGTATCTGAGGGCCTCATCAAACCTAAATCCAGCCCTGTCCATGTGTGTTTGAACCTTGTTGCAACAACAAAGATCAGGTCTACTGACCACTGATTTGTTTGTTTACTTGGCTGGAGATTCCTTCTTTTGCTGGCCAGGAAAGTGGCAAACCCGATGAGTAAACCCCATGCCCAGAATTTTCCCGTAACATCTGCATTATCAGTGCCCCTACTCTGGGTGCCGGTCTCCTAAGAGGAGGGATCTGGATTGGGGCCTAAGATCTCTTCCTTCCCCTGCCTCCGAAACGAATCTGCTATTTCTGGCACGGAGCCTAAAACTGACACTGCTGGAAAATCAGACATTGCCGAGAGCTGTTAATTGTAAGGCCCGGCTGACGGCACACAAGCTTGCAAGGATGCGTGGTGAAAGTGGGGGGAAATAAATAGAACACTCCTTTGCAGCTGCCTCCTGCTTTTTTAAAAATTAGGGCATCGCCCCCAGTCCTCAAGATGCAGCGGCAGGCAGCTGAAATCTCAGCATTGTCTCCCGCCTCGAATGACACACATGGAAAAGGTGTGGTTCATTTGGCCTGTTAATAAAAAATATTTTTTAAAAAAACAATCAAATCAAATCACATAAATTACAAATTACAAAGCCGAATTTTAAATTTTTGTTGGGGGTACCCATATTTCGGGACGCGGGTGGCGCTGTGGGTAAAAGCCTCAGCTCCTAGGGCTTGCCGATCGAAAGGTCGGCGGTTCGAATCCCCGCGGCGGGGTGCGCTCCCGTTGCTCAGTCCCAGCGCCTGCCAACCTAGCAGTTCGAAAGCACCCCCGGGTGCAAGTAGATAAATAGGGACCGCTTTCTAGCGGGAAGGTAAACGGCGTTTCCGTGTGCGGCTCTGGCTCGCCAGAGCAGCGATGTCACGCTGGCCACGTGACCCGGAAGTGTCTCCAGACAGCGCTGGCCCCCGGCCTCTTGAGTGAGATGGGTGCACCAACCCCAGAGTCTGTCAAGACTGGCCCGTACGGGCAGGGGTACCTTTACCTTTTACCTACCCATATTTCAAGTTCCGAAAGGGATTCAATCATCCCATTACTGCTGCTTTAATATCCACGAATCTATCCAAATAATGTTCATAATTCTATCCAATCCTATCCAGTCCTTTTCCACATCTCTTCTTGTTATTTTCATATATTTTTCCTTTCTCTTTGTGACCTCTGATAGTCTCCACAAGCGGGTTGAAACAAATTGTAATCCTGTGTGGGTTTTTCCATTCATCCAAGAGTCATATTCAGAGAGTGTGGTTTGTTTTTTGGGGGAAGAGAAGGTCTGAAGGAGGAGCGGACGCGGCTCTAGAATTGGCAGGGGAAGAAACTGTAGATTCATTGAACCCCCGAAGGGACCCACGAGGGTCATCTAGCCCAACCCCCTTTGCAAGGCAGGAATCGCAGCTGGCGAATCTGACAGATGGCCATCAAATCTCTGCTTCAAAACCACCAAGGACGGAAAGCCAGCCATCTTCCAAACAAGTATGTTTCACTGTTGATGAACGTTGAAAAGCTGGAAGGTGGGTCCAGAAGGGTGGCCAAGATAGTCGAGGGGTCAGCAAACTTTTTCAGCAGGGGGCCGGTCCACTGTCCCCCAGACCTTGTGGGGAGCCAGACTATATTTTGAAAATAAATGAATTCCAATGCCCCACAAATAACCCAAAGATGCATTTTAAATAAAAGGACACATTCTACTCATGTAAAAACACTCTGATTCCCGGACTGTCGGTGGGCCGGATTGAGAAGGTGATTGGGCCAGATCCGGCCCCTGGGCCTTAGGTTGCCTACCCATGGTCAAGGGTCTGGAAACCAAGCCTGATGAGGAACAGTTGAAGGATCTGTGTATGTTTAGCCCAGAAAAGAGGAGACTGAGAGGAGATAGGAGAGGCATTTTCAAGTATCACAAGGTTGAAAATACATTAAAACACCAGTCATTAAAAACTTCCCTAAACAGGGCTGCCTTCAGATGCCTTCTAAATGTCAGGTAGTTGTTTATTTCCTTGACATCTGATGGGAGGGCGTCACCACCGAGAAGGCCCTCTGCCTGGTTCCCTGTAACCTCACTTCTCGCAGGGAGGGAACTGCCAGAAGGCCCTCAGAGCTGGACCTTAATGTCTGGGTTGAACGATACTATGATCAATTCAGACTTCTGGTCCATTTTTCAAAGCATTTCCTAGCCTTATCCGGGGTGCCGAGACTCGAACCCAGGGCATTCTGTGTGCAAAGGCGGACACTCCAACACAGCCTTTTGCTGGATTAAATGTACCGTTGACGTACAATTTTAGAAATCTTTCAAATGAAACGACGGAGACTTATTACCCATGCGTCGTTCCCTCTGGCAGTGAGCAAGAGTTCAGAATTTGGGGGGAGAAACTGGGGTACCCATTGATCCCTGAAGGCACCGCTCCCTGTCAGATATATTGGTGCCGCAACCATTAAGTTTAGATCAGAAACCCCAAGCCGACACATTCCTTCTGTTCCTCGTTTCAATAGGTGGATGTTTCACATGACAATTTGTTCTGAGCTTAAAATGGATCTAACATTTCCCTGCCAGGCGATTTTGGCTTTGAAATCTACCCAGCCATTGTTAAGCAGAGTGGGCGAGTTGCTGAAAATAATAGCTGGCCCGGCATGAAAAGACCAGGAAAGGTTTCAGGGGGTTAAACACATACAGCCTATTCAAGCTTTATATTATTTTATATTCGATTGGGAACCGCCAGAAGGCCCTCGGAGCTGGACCTCAGTGTCCGGGCTGAACGATGGGGGTGGAGACGCTCCTTCAGGGATACTGGGCCGTTTAGGGCTTTCAAGGTCAGCACCAACACTTTGAATTGTGCTCAGAAACATACTGGGAGTCAATGTAGGTCTTTCAGGACTGGTGTTATGTGGTCTCAGCAGCTGCTCCCAGTCGCCAGTCTAGCTGCCGCATTCTGGATTAGTTGTAGTTTCCGGGTCACCTTCCAAGGTAGCCCCATGTAGAGCGCATGGCAGTAGTCCAAGCGGGAGATAACCAGAGCATGCACCACTCTGGCCAGACAGTTTGCGGACACGGAGGGTCTCATCCTGCGTACTAGATGGAGCTGCCCTGGACACAGAACTGACCTGCACCTCCATGGACAGCTGAGAGTCCAAAATGACTCCCAGGTTGTGTGACCACTACCTGGCTCTCTGCACAACCTCTCTTTTGGCCGGAAGTGGACCGCCAGAAGGCCCTCGGGAGATGGACCCCGGTGTCCAGGCTGAACACTGGGGTTGGAGAAGCTCCTTCACGTATACTGGGTTGAGGCCGTTTAGGGCTTTCAAGGTCAGCACCAACACTTTGAATTGTGCTCAGAAACGTCCCGGGAGCCAACGTAGGTCTTTCAGTACCGGTGTTATATGGTCTCGGTGGCTGCTCCCAGTCCCCAGTCCAGCTGCCGCATTCTGGATTAGTTGCAGTTTCTGGGTCACCTTCCAAGGTAGCCCCACATAGAGCTCATGGCAGTAGTCCAAGTGGGAGATAACCAGAGCTATGCACCACTCTGGGGAGACAGTCTGCTTACCATCATAGAGTTGAAAGGGAGTCCTCTAGTCCAACCCTCTACAACGCAAGAATTTGCAGTCGTCCCATCCGGGGGACCGAACCTGCAACCTTGGCGTTATCAGTACCACACTCTAACCAACCGAGCTATCCAGATTTGCCAACTCAGGTTGGAGGAATGGTCCTTTAACTGGCCTGAACGGACCAGCCTTTGTTGATGGCTGGGCTTCGCCAGTTGACTGTTCTTGGGAAACAGAAGTATCCTGAGACCCAGGTATGGCAGATTTTTGCAATCTGAGCTTCCAGAGAGAGAGATGACAACCACATTTTTGTGGGGCTTCGTGAAACGGCCTCGTGTCCTCTCGCTTCTAAGTACAGAGAGAAAGTGTGTGTGTGTGTGTGTGTGTGTGTGTGTGTGTGTGTGTGTGTGTTGGCATGTCGGCAGCCACATGCCATCTGGAATTGAAAAGCGAGGAGGAGATTAAAAATAGTTCCGTTAAATGTGAAGGCTTTAAGAGGCAGAACCTAGCAGAGAAGGGAATAAAGGAGCTTTCACAGTAGCAGCAAGAGAGGGAGGTAGAGGAATAAGAACATTTTGGTAGGGGTTTTTTATTTTAAAACATTTCTATCCCACTGTTCTGCCAAGCAATGGTGCAGTGAGCAGGCCCTTTCGAAATGGAATTAAACCCATTTTCTGTGGCGTCCTGGGGATGCCTTGAAGGATGCTCAGTTGAAAAGTGTCAGTGGATTCATCGAAAAAAAATCTGGTAACCTCACCCCAAATTCCATCTCTTCCGGTAGATCCTGCCAGATTTCTGGAAGGGCCTCTTGTGTTGTGTGAAAGGCAGAGAAAGTCGGGGAAAGGGAATAAACGGTTGTGTAGATGCAGCCCTGATCTAACCTAATTTGCACCCATCTCAACCAATCCGGTATCTTTGCATCAAACTCAATCCATCTAAATTCACCCACATCTCTCTAATCTGATCTGCCTCCACCTAATCGAATCTGCCTACCTGTTACACCACTGTCACAATGCACCCAGTCTGATAGCAGGGACCACTAAAATGGCCACTGCCTTGGTGCCTTTGTGCAAGTGGCTCAGCTGGAGCTCTCCGTGGTGCTGCTTCGCCTCAGCCTGCCTTCCTCCACGAGGCTCCAGATTGGACTAGGGCGCTGGTACGTACAGAATAGTTTCGATTCCAGAAGGCCAGAAAACATTGTTGTTGCTTTTCCAGGCTCGTCTCCTTCCAGAGAAGAGGAAGGAGGCTGGAGCAAAACAAAAAACAAAAAAAAAAAAACACCACTGGGTGCTGAACGAAATATGGAGCCACCCACGGAACAGGTGTCCTGTCTCTGCTGCCGTCTCTGTTGACTCGACAAGATATCATTCTGCCCGCATCAAGAAATATCACCAAGTCCTGGCACAGCTCCAGCCACTGTGATTTAAGGGAGGGTGCCAATGTTTGCCCCATAGGGGTGCCTCGAGGTCCTTCTCCATGTCTGAACTTAATGGTCTTGCAGCAGGCACACTCCCTTTTAGATAATGATATATATTAATATCATAACTGTGATGATGGGCAGGTGTAGGACAGGACCCCCGAGATAGAAATAGGAGGTCTATCTCAGGGGTCCTGTCCTACACCTGCCCATTATCACAGTTGTGTCAGCTCAAGGCCAATGGAGTCTTAAGGCTGGGAGTGGGAAGCTTTGCAAGCTGGTCTGTTCGGGTGGCTAAATAGCTGCCCCACTAAGCTCAGTCTGCCTACAGCCAGCCCCCAACTCGTCGTAGTCTCATTGCTGAGCTACAAGCGCAGAGCTCAGAAACAGGAGTCCCTGTGATGGTCCCGTGAGTTTCCATGAGGCATGGTCCGAGTCCAGTCCGAGGTCGAGGGAGCAGTATTGAGGCTGTCCGTCAAAGCTGAAGCTGGGTCCAAGGCAGGGAGTCGGGCGAGGTCAGGAGATCCGGCAGGACAGGGTGCAGGCAGGAACTGGCTACCAACAACGTTGCTCCCGCAACTTGGGACTGGGGCTGGCCGGCTTTTATCTGTCCTGAGGCATAGGGCGGCCCTGGTCCACAGGTGACTCACCTCTCCTGGCCTGGAGGTGAGCACTCCTCCTGCAGGAACCTAGTTCCCTCTGCCTCTCTGCCCTGAACTTCTGCAGCTCAGGAGAGGCTGGAGGGTTCCGGGACCGAGAGCCAACCTCAGCTTCCCCTGACAGGGCTGAGAGTGGAGCACCTGCAGGCAATGGGTCCTCCATCACCTCAGGGGCCAGAGCAGACTCACCTGAGGATCCAGCACAGGTGAGGACCCTTCAGGCTCAAGCCCCAGCCCCGGCTCAGCTGGTTCTGGAGGCGGGGAATCCTGTGCAGGCTGGGATTCCTCAGGTTCCGCCTCCGAGTCCGAATCCCAGGCCATCACAGTCCCTCTTGCAGGGAGGGAACCACCAGAAGGCCCTTGGAGCTGGACCTCAGGCTGAATGATGGGGGTTGAGATGCTCCTTCAGGTATACTGGGCCAAGGCCTTTTGGGGCTTTAAATGTCAGCACCAACACTTTGAATTGTGCTTGGAAATGTACTGGGAGCCAGTGTAGGTCTTTCAGGACCGGTGTTATATGGTCTTTGTGGCCACTCCCAGTCACCAGTCTAGCTGCCGCATTCTGGATAAATTGGGGAGGCACCAGTGATAGGCACCTATGAGGCTGCTGGCTGTGGTTCCATGGGCCTTGGTACTGTGGACTCTAGTTTATTCATTCATTCATGATTCCAATATTTCACCCTTCCTCCCATCCGGAGCTCAGGGTGGCTAATGGCTGACAGGTTGAACAATCATACGCAGCAGCACATCGTTGAAACCACAAGCTCCTAACAGCAACAATTTGGCAGCAAATAATGTCAGGAAAACCACAACTAAAAATAGTTCTCTCCTCCACCCCTTTATACAAATGCCTGGCTAGTAAAAAAATAATAAATTAAAATTTCTGGCTTCCGAGTGAGACACTTAGTCTAAGGTAGTACAATGGACAGCGTTTCAGCACTATGGAGAGCTCTGAGTGAGACACTTCTCTCTCTCAAAAAAACACCACCACCCAGCTGGAATTTGAACCCTGGTCTTCCACGCTACACCTGCCTCATTTACCTTAGCTGGGTTGCAAAAAAATAAAAATTCTTACTTCAGTGTAAAGATCACCACCAGCTGCTTCTTTTTTAAAAAAGGGAGCCTTTTTATATGTGTGTGTCCAAAAAAATCAACTAGTTGCAATTTATTGTGCGTTCTATTTCGTCGGTCCGAGACTGTAGTGGTTAATTCATTCAAAAGCGAGGCGGAGTTGACAGCGTTCCAGAAGATGCGAGAGGAGAGAAAAGCTGGTTCAAACCAGTTCTGAGCCATTCAGGAGCGGAGGAGTTCAAGTGCGAAAGAGAATCCATCTTCCCACATGTTCCCCTCATTGCCCAGAGGCTTCGCGGCAATGCAAAATGCAATGTCACTCTGACGGCTCAGAAGTAGGTCACCAGATTTCTGGGAGCGAGGGAAATGGATTTAACCCAGTCCCTTAGCCAGCCGAGAACTAGGGCAAATAAACAGAGGAAGGGAGATCTGCCGGGTTCCTTTAAGACAGCGATGGGCCAATCAATTGTTCCACTTTCTTCTTCTTTTAATCTTCTATGAATGGGAGAAGGCGTCGCCTTCAAAACACATAAGAGAAAATGTTGGTGAAATTCCCAGGGATGGGATGCAGAGAGGCTTCAGCTTGTGCTGGGTGCTGTGAGTGCCCTTGCTTATACAGTCATACCTCAGAAGTCGAACGGAATCCATTCCAAAAGTCCGTTCCACTTCCAAAACGTTCGGAAACCAAAGCGCTTGGTCTAAGGTAGCACAATGGACAGCGCCCAAGGTAGCAAGGCAGGGGGGAGCATTTCAGAACCATGGAGAGCTCTGAGTGAGACACCTCTCCCTATCAAAAAAAGAGATTCTGCCTTAGAATGTGCTACCTTAGACCAAAGCTCCTTCAGCCAATCAGAAGAGCCCGACGTTCGGCTTCCAAAAATTGTTCAAAAACCGGAACACTCACTTCTGGGTTTTCAGAATTTCGGAACCAAGGCGTTTGAGAACCAAGGTACCACTGTAATAATAATAATAATAATAATAATAATAATAATTATTATTATTTATTTGTATCCCGCCCTCCCCGGCCGAAGCCGGGCTCAGAGCGGCTAACAACAGTAAAATGATAAAACATTCTAAAATCATTTCATTATTAAATCAATTCAAAACAGATTAATGGCAACCATTGGGCTAGAGTTCTGTGAGGATCGCCAAAGGAGGGAGTCAGACTGTGCCCTGGCCAAAGGCCTGGTGGAACAGCTCTGTCTTGCAGGCCCTGTGGAAAGATGTCAAGTCCCGCAGGGCCCTGGTCTCTTGTGCCAGAGCGTTCCACCAGATCGGGGCCACGACCGAAAAGGCCCTGGCTCTGGTTGAGGCCAGCCTAACCTCTCTGTGGCCTGGGACCTCCAAGATGTTTTTGTTTGAAGGCCGTAAGGTCCTCTGTGGGGCATACCAGGAGAGGCAGTCCCATAGGTATACTGAATATGCTTTGTGTATGGTTCTGTTTACATGGTCATGCGCTGGTTTGTACATATCTTTATGATAAATCAATTTTCAAATCAAGTGAAAGAAAAAGAGAGCACATATTGGATGGTGCAACTAACCCTTCTGCTTTCTCCTTTTCCCTTCCAGTCAAGAAAGCCAAATTTGACGGCCCCCAAGGTAAGTCCTTCCTCTTCTCCTTGTTGTACCCGGGCAGTCATGTGACTGTTCAGAATGACTAACCATTGCCCCCAGGGACGTGGATGGAGCTGTGGGTTAAACCACAGAGCCTAGGACTTGCCGATCAGAAGGTCGGCGGTTCGAATCCCTGCAACAGGGTGAGCTCCCGTTGCTCGGTCCCTGCTCCTGCCAACCTAGCAGTTCGAAAGCACGTCAAAGCGCAAGTAGATAAATAGGTACCGCTCCGGCGGGAAGGTAAACGGCGTTTCCGTGCGCTGCTCTGGTTCGCCAGAAGCGGCTCAGTCCTGCTGGCCACATGACCCAGAAGCTGTACGCCGGCTCCCTCGGCCAGTAAAGCGAGATGAGCGCCGCAACCCCAGAGTCGGACATGACTAGACCTAATGGTCAGGGGTCTCTTTACCTTTAACCATTGCCCCCACTTTGAGAGCCTTGTTGCTGCGGTTTAGCAGCAACCAACCGTTGGCTCGTCCAAGACAGGATGCAATATCAGAGGGTATTCCTGTCTTCCCGTGTGCTTTCTTTGAACAATAAGCTCTACCTTGTCAGAACAACCTACCCAGATCAGGGCCATCTTATGCATATCCAGCGCTGTGGTGCAAAGATCCCTCAGGCCCTCCCCACTTTCCCACTGTTGGGGCTGTTTTTCATTCAGACAAAGGGCTTTTCTCTGACAGACACCGGTTCTCTTCTCTCTCTCCACCTATCCTATTCTGTGTCCCCCCCTCCCCGTACAGAAAAATTCAACACGTACGTCACCCTCAAAGTCCAGAATGTGAAGAGCACGACGATAGCGGTGCGAGGAAACCTTCCATGCTGGGAGCAAGACTTCATGTTGTAAGTGGAGCTGCTCTCTAGCGCTCATTCGGAACAAACAGCAATCTGGGTTTCTGGCTGTTTCTTGCTGTTGGTTCTGGTGTGGAGTTCAATAGTGGGTCTCCATGAGAAAGGAGAAGGGAAAGCGTGTACAAGGAGTCCTCAGTCTGCCTATTGGTTTTGCTTGGATAAATACAATATTTGGAACGAGTTTATACAAAATGCCGTAGGCTATTCATATTTACATATGTATTAGGCTAATAATATCAATGTATGGGTTAAGGTATTTTTCGTGTGTGTGTTTTCATTCTTTCTCTACAAATTTTTTATTTTTATTTTTATTTATATCGCTTCATTTCTTTATAATTGAAAACTTTCCCATAAAATATGACTTTTAGAAGACATCTGAAGGCAGGTCTGTTTAGGGAAGTTTTTAACGCTTGATGTTTTATTGCAATTTTAATATTCTGTTGCGAGCCCTTTAGAGATTTTTCAACAAATTTGGTGGACTTTGCTAAAACCGAACCAGCTCATTTCAAGCGCTCGGAGAACAGAAGTGACGAATTTAAGTATAAGCACGGGTGGTGCTGTGGGTTAAACCCCAGAGCCTAGGACTTGCCGATCAGAAGGTCGGCGGTTCAAATCCCCGCAATGCCGGGGTGAGCTCCCGTTGCTCAGTCCCTGCTCCTGCCCACCTAGCAGTTCAAAAGCACGTCAAAGTGCAAGTAGATAAATAGGTACCACTCCGGCAGGAAGGTAAACGGCGTTTCTGTGCGCTGCTCTGGTTTGCCATAAGCGGCTTAGTCCTGCTGGCCACATGACCCGGAAGCTGTACAACGGCTCCCTTGGCCAGTAAAGCGAGATGAGCGCCGCAACCCCAGAGTCGGCCACAACTGGACCTGATGGTCAGGGGTCCCTTTACCTTAAACAATCTATAGCTTAGGGCCCCACTCTCTTGGGGCCCCCAAAAAAATTTAAAGGGGAAAAAAACCCTGGATGTACATTTCCAAAATAAAAAATAAAAAATAAATGAAATAAAAGCTACATCCAGCAACAGTGTTTTGTGTTGTGTAGGCTCCTAGGATGTAAGTCATGGGCCTCGCCTGCTCCCTCAAATATCCCTGGTTTGCTCCTTTCTATATATAGGGTGCCTACATTCTGCATGGAGTGGTTGCAGGGCAACATGGGCAAATGGCTTGAGATACCTATTAGGTCCATCAATTACCATATATTCAACACAAAAAACCAGCGGCAATTTGTTGTTGACAAAGGACAGCTGGACATATAAAGGGCCCCATTACCTTCAGGAGCTGAGGGCCTCACCAAACCAAACCCTGGAGAGGAGGTCGGGAAACCAGAGGCTTGTCCATATATTCTTAAGGTATTGGCTGTTCCTGAGAACGGGCGCCGTGCGGTTAAAACTACGTTTCTCTTGCAGCGAAATCAACCGCCTGGACCTCGGGCTGACAGTGGAAGTGTGGAACAAGGGTCTAATCTGGGACACAATGGTGGGGACTGTGTGGATTCCGCTAAGCACGATCCGGCAATCCAACGAGGTGCGTGGAAAGTGTGGGAATGTCCAGGGAGTCAGGAGAGGATATATTGTTTATGAATATCCTTCCTAACTTGTGCTAGCAAGTTCCTTTACTTAGCAGAGTTTACATTCCCCTTTTAAACGCACAGCGGATAACTGGTTGCAGGCTTGTGTGAACCGCTTGCTATTAGGTTCCTGGTAAGTTCCCTTATAGGGACGTGGGTGGCGCTGTGGGTTAAACCACAGAGCCTAGGGCTTGCCGATCAGAAGGTCGGCGGTTCGAATCCCCGCAATGACGGGGTGAGCTCCCGTTGCTCGGTCCCTGCTCCTGCCAACCTAGCAGTTCGAAAGCACATCAAAGTGCAAGTAGATAAGTAGGTACCACTCCGGCGGGAAGGTAAACGGTGCTTCCGTGCGCTGCTCTGATTCGCCAGAAGTGGCTTAGTCCTGCTGGCCACATGACCCAGAAGCTGTACACCGGCTCCTTCGGCCAATAAAGCGAGATGAGCGCCACAACCCCAGAGTCGGCCATGACTGGACCTAATGGTCAGGGGTCCCTTTACCCTTTACCTTTAAGTTCCCTTATATCCCTCTTAAAAGAATAAACACGCCACAATCTTGTGTAAAGTATATAAAAGAGGTTTACTCACATCATCAGTTCACAGTTGGATCCCTGAAGGTAGACTTAGTTACAAAGTATATACATGTGGATCTATCCAATGTTCTCTGTTAGCTAAAAGCCAAAAGCAGAGCCATTGTAGCTAAAAAGCTGCTCCAATGACAGAGGAAGTCAAAGAGAGAGAGATGGCTGTGTGCCTCATCCTTTTGTTACCTGGACAGGTAAGGCCACGCCCACTCTAGTCACATGCAAAGGAAGGATGTCCCAGGCAGGAGGAAACAGGAAGTTTTTGACTGGCTGGACCAAACATTCCTCAGCATGGCCACTCTAGGAAAACAAGGAATGTTGTACTTGACTGCTACTTACGGATCACGTACCACATTTTGCAATGGCTGGGCTAAATCCAAACCTCTTTCTTCCATCTCAGGAGGGTCCTGGGGAATGGCTGACCCTCGACTCCCATGTCATCATGACGGACAATGAGATCTCTGGGACCAAGGACCCAACTTTCCACCGCATCCTTTTGGACACTCGCTTTGAACTGCCACTAGGTAGGGAAGGAGGGATGGATTGGGTTGTAAAGTGGTGTGTGTGTGTGTGTGTGTGTGTGTGTTTACCCCAATACGGTGGTCCCTTGGTTCTCAAACTTAATCCGTTCCGGAGGTCCGTTCCAAAACCAAAGCGTTCCAAAACCAAGGCACGCTTTCCCATAGAAAGCAATGCAAAACGGATTAATCCGTTCCAGACTTTCAAAAACAAACCTTTAAAGAGCAATTTAACATGGATTTTACTATCTAGCGAGACCATTGATCCATAAAACGAAAGTAATAAACAGTGTACAGTGGTACCTCGGGTTACGTACGCTTCAGGTTACAGACTCCTCTAACCCAGAAATAGTACCTCAGGTTAAGAACTTTGCTTCAGGATGAGAACAGAAATCGTGCTCTGGCGGCACGGCGGCAGTGGGAAGCCCCATTAGCTAAAATGGTGCTTCAGGTTAAGAACAGTTTCAGGTTAAGAACGGACGTCCAGAACGAATTAAGTACTTAACCCGAGGTACCACTGTACTGCAGTCACACAATCAACCAGTAGCTGAACTGGGTTCCACACAGTCATAAAAGCAAAACAAAAAGAGCCGCAAAAATGGAAAATAAATAGCAAAAACAGACAGACCTCGGCGTAACACTCAAAACGGAAGCGTTGCACTCAAAATGGAGCATGTTCGGCTTCCGAAAAACGTTCACAAACCGGAACACTTCCTTCCGGATTTGCAGCGTTTGGGTTCCAAGTTGTTTGAGTACCAAGGCATTTGAGAACCGAGGTGACACTGTACTAGGGGTTTGCACGGCTTTGAGGTCGTGCAAAGTTTGGGTTGGCCACTGTGGGATAGCTCAGTCGGTTGAGCATGAGGCTGTAAACCTCCGGGCCGCGAGTTCCAGTCCCACCTTGGGCAAAAGTTTCCTGCAGAAGCAGTGGGTTGGGCTGGATGAACCCAATGGTCCCATTCAACTCTATGATTCTAAGGGGATCCTGGGATCGATGGGGCTGTTTGGCTGATCCAGCAGCCCTCTTCTTATGTCCTATATATGGTCCAGTCCAGGAAAGGCTTGTACCAATTGCGTTTTTTCTTTTTTAATTCCGTCAACTGAACTGCCTCCGATTCTCCCCCTCTTTCCTGTGTAGATATACCTGAGGAGGAAGCGCGCTACTGGGTCAAAGAGCTTGAGAGGCTCAATGCGATGCGAGATCAGGATGATGTAAGTTTCTAAGAGGGTGTGTGTGTGTGTGTGTGTGTGTGTGTGTGTGTGTGTGTGTAACCTTGGTGCTGACCTTGAAAGCCCTAAACGGCCTCGGTCCAGTATATCTGAAGGAGCGTCTCCACCCCCATCATTCTACCTGGACACTGAGGTCCATCTCCGAGGACCTTCTGGCAGTTCCCTCCCTGCGAGAAGTGAGGTTACAGGGAACCAGGCAGAGGGCCTTCTCGGTGGTGGCGCCCTCCCTGTGGAACGCCCTCCCACCAGATGTCAAAGAGAACAACAACTACCAGACTTTTAGAAGACATCTGAAGGCAGCCCTGTTTAGGGAAGCTTTTAATGTTTGATCTATTACAGTATTTTAATATTTTTTTGGGGGAAGCCCAGCGAGATGGGCGGGATATAAATAATAATATATTATTATTATTATTATTATTATTATTATTATTATTATTATTATTATCCTTATCTGAAGCATGGGTGCTTCCGGGTGGAGACTTGTTCATCCAGATTCCTTCCTGGCTTTTAGCATTTAGGGTCTTCTTACCAGCATGGTTGTTTGTGTGTGTGTGTGTGTTTTTTTCCCTACTCAGACTAGACCTATTGAAATTAAGAGATCTAAGTTAGCCATATGGGACGCGGGTGGCGCTGTGGGTTAAACCACAGAGCCTAGGACTTGCCGATCGGAAGGTCGGTGGTTTGAATACTCGTAATGACGGGGTGAGCTCCCGTTGCTCGGTCCCTGCTCCTGCCAACCTAGCAGTTCGAAAGCACGCTAGTGCAAGTAGATAAATAGGTACCACTCTGGAGGGAAGGTAAACGGCGTTTCCGTGCACTGCTCTGGTTCGCCAGAAGCGGCTTAGTCCTGCTGGCCACATGACCCAGAAACTGTACGCCAGCTCCCTTGGCCAGTAAAGCGAGATGAGCGCCGCAACCCCAGAGTCGGCCACGACTGGACCTAATGGACAGGGGTCCCTTTACCTTTAAGTTAGCCATGCCCATTGATTTCAACGGGCATGCCTTGTTAGTCTGAATAGGGGTAACATTGGAGCCAACCAATAGATTCAGAGGGTTAGTCTCCAACTATTTCCTGCTCAGACTAGACCCAGGCTAGATCTAGTAAAGGTAAAGAGACCCCTGACCATTAGGTTCAGTCATGGCTGACTCTTGGGTTGCGGCGCTCATCTCACTTTACTGGCCGAGGGAGCCGGTGTACAGCTTCCGGGTCATGTGGCCAGCAGGACTAAGCCGCTTCTGGCGAACCAGAGCAGCGCACGGAAACGCCGTTTACCTTCCTGCCAGAGCGGTACCTATTTATCTACTTGCACTTTGACATGCTTTCGAACTGCTAGGTTGGCAGGAGCAGGGACCGAGCAACGGGAGCTCACCCCGTCATTGCGGGGATTCGAACCGCCGACCTTCTGATCGGCAAGCCCTAGGCTCTGTGGTTTAACCCACAGCGCCACCCGCGTCCCTAATGTAGTTGAGTCCCCAGTTATAATTAAGAGACACAAAAACCTGGATGATTTCTAATGCAGGCCGATTGGAAATCTAAATATGAGCAATTGCATGAACTTTTGTTACATTTTCATGACATATTGCTGTTATTTTTATTAGATGTTTTGTGACCGTCTTTTCTTTAATACAGTGGTACCTTGGTTCTCAAACTTAATCCGTTCTGGAAGTCCGTTCCAAAACCAAAGCGTTCCAAAACCAAGGCACGCTTTGCCATAGAAAGCAATGCAAAATAGATTAATCCGTTCCAGACTTTCAAAAACAACTCCTAAAACAGCAATTCAACATGAATTTTACTATCTAACGAGGCCGTTGATCCATAAAACGAAAGCAATAGACAATGTACTGCAGTCACACACTCCAATCATCAGTAGCTGAACTGGGTTCCACACAGCCACAAAAACAAAAGCCCAAAAGGCCGCAAAAACGCAAAATAAATAGCAAAAACAGACAGACCTCAGCGTAACGCTCAAAATGGAGCATGTTCGGCTTCTGAAAAAAGTTTGCAAACCGGAACACTTCCTTCCGGGTTTGCAGTGTTTGGGTTCCACGTTGTTTGAGTACCAAGGCGTTTGAGAACCAAGGGACCACTGTAACGGTAAAGTATTTTTCAAAAGGTATTTTAAGTTGTTCTCAGATAGACACTGACTCTTCCCCTTCCCTCTTCTCTCCGTCTGCTCCCCCCTCTCCAAATCTTGGGGTTCCCATTCTCGTTCTTGGGGGACACAGGAGAAGCCGCTGCCCGTACCCGGATCTCAGTGCTGTAAGTGTTTGCCTCGCTTGTGAATTTCAGGGAATTCGATCTCGCTTCCCCCATGCCCCAAACCAGGTCCTGTCCCTCTGTGACCTGCTGGACTCCAAGTCCCAGCATCCTCGCTGGTGGCTGCAATGGATTCTGGGAGATGGAGTCCAACAGGACACGTTCTGCACCCCCTGACTCAGGGTATATCTATGAAGGTCTTTCCATCACCTTCCATCTCTGGTTTGGAAGGTACCTCGCTCGGAGGCCTTGGCCACCCAAAAGGGGGTCACCTGGCTGGCAGACGTCCCCCCCTTGATTCTCGACCCTCCCCTCTGTGTCTCCCTTATCCCCATTTGTCCCCCCTCCCTGCTTTGTCTCTCTCCCACCCCACTTTTAAGTCTCAGGAAAGTCTCGAGTTTGGGAGCAAAGTACTGTATTTTTTCGCTCTATAGGACACACTTTCCCCCCTCCAAAAATGAAGGGGAAATATGTGTGCATCCTATGGAGCGAATGCAGGCTCCTTGGCTTCAGCGATAGCAACATGAAGCCTCCGAAGCGCAGTGGGAGAGCTCCCCCCGTGCTCCGGAGGCTTCGCATTGCTTTCGCTGAAGCCCCCGGAGCGCAGGGAACTCCTGCTGCACTCCGGGGGCTTCAGGCAGCTATCCGCAAGCCTTCAGAGCACAGCAGGAGTTCCCGCTGCACTCCGAAGGCTTGCGGATAGCCGCCTGAAGCCTGGAGAGCGAGAGGGGTCGGTGCCCACCGATCCCTCTTGCTCTCCAGGCTTCGCTTCGCTGGAGAGGTGCTGCACAGTTTCCCCTCTCTGCGCAGCGCCCCTTCAGCGAAGCGGGAGGAGAAATGGAAGGGGCTCCGTTTCTCCTCCCGCTTCGCTGAAGGGGCGCTGAGCAGAGAGGGGGATAATTTCCCCCCCCTGTTCTCCCCTTCCTATGGTCCAGTGCGTCCTATAGAGCGAAAAATACGGTGCCTGGGCTAGGAACTGCTGTTTGGAAATCTGTTATAGGAAAATCCTTGGGCTCGCTTGTGATACGGAAAAATCTAGGTGCGAGGCTGCTCAGTCACCCAGCTGGTCGGGCAGCGCCCTGCGGAATAAAGGAAGGAGTTCAGCCACTAACCGGAGCAAATAGCTGTCAACCAGAGTTTATTGCGCAACAGGTTCAAAGAGGAATTTTGAACCCCGAGGATGGGGTGATGAGGACTTTTAAAACTTTCCCGCCATATCCCAGAATACAGTTCGTACAGCATCACTGACATGTCACAAAAGGGGAGGGGTAGACATGGGACGCGGGTGGCGCAGAGCCTAGGACTTGCCGATCAGAAGGTCGGCGGTTCGAATCCCCGCAATGACGGGGTGAGCTCCCGTTGCTCGGTCCCTGCTCCTGTCAACCTAGCAGTTCGAAAGCACGTCCAAGTGCAAGTAGATAAATAGGTACCGCTCTGGCGGGAAGGTAAACGGCGTTTCCGTGCACTGCTCTGGTTCGCCAGAAGCGGCTTAGTCCTGCTGGCCACATGACCCAGAAGCTGTACGCCGGCTCCCTTGGCCAGTAAAGCGAGATGAGCGCCGCAACCCCAGAGTCGGCCACGACTGGACCTAATGGTCAGGGGTCCCTTTACCTTTAGACAGGGGTTATACTAGTTTAACCTTGTCAAATGTGTCCAGACAAGTCCTTGGTCCAAGATTAGCATAAGCAGACATGGCAGGGAAAGACCCAGGTATAAGATTAGCATAGGCAAACACCTCTGAAGTCCCAACACCCAAAGTACAATAGAACTTCCTTTGCATGTCTGGACCCCTTGGCAAGTCTGGTGATGGGATTAGGCTTTCCTTGGCCAGCAATCAGCTCAGCAATTGTCACCTCTGGCAACTTCCCGGAGTCCTTTTTCAAGGGGAAAGTAGCTTTGGAATGGAGGAAACTAGCAAAGGAGTTGATTTTATATTATTTTTTAAAGCTAGGTAGCTTCCCTGAGCTGTCAAGTTGAAAGGATACATTCAGGCATAATATTTGTAATTTCCGTAACACTTGGATTACCAAACAAAGACACCAGCCAGGAATAGAGGAGCAAAACAGCAGCCACCAGGCCTGGTTTTTATTTTTAAGGACTGTTGCAGCAGGACTTCCACCTGTGGGAATGTTCAGGGATGCAGGAGAGGATATATTGTCTGATTATATCCTTATCCAACTTGTGTTAACAAGTTCCCCAATTTCAGCAGAGTAAAACATTCCCCTTCATTATAAGTTTGCAACGGCAGCATTTGCTCAGGCTCGCTAAAGCCTCTATAACTATTCTGGTAATTTCCCCTTATTCCCTCATAAAACAGAAGAGACGACACAGTCTTTTACAAAAGTATAAAAAGAGTTTACTCACATTCTGTTCACAATCAGATCCCAGAAGGCAGACTTAGGCTTAATGAAGTAACGTACATTTGGAATCTATCTTATAAGAAGGCAGTCCCTTTGTCCTCTCTTGGCTGGGAGCCAAGAGGGCATCTTTGGCTCAGTAGATGTTGCTCGGAAGAAGATGAAGAGGAGGAGGAGAGAGATGGCTGCCCTGCCCTGTGCTTTTATCATTACCTGCACAGGTGAGGCCACACCCACCTCTGGTCACATGTAGAGGAAGTCTGTCCCAGCCTAGAGGGAAACAGGAAGTTTACCTGCTGGCTGGACAAACATCCCTCCCCATGTCTAAACATGTTCACTCTAGGAATGTTGTACTAGACTCCTCTTGTGTTTCACATCCCACACCACCCAACCACATGGAAGAAGCAGGAAGCAGCCCAGAACAAAAGATTGCTCCCATTTTTTATCAGTTTTACAGAGATACCTGTGATAAGAATTTTAAGGTACTTATATAATAAATGTTCATAAATGTACCAACCAAGCACGTACATAGATCAGCACAGGAAGACCGACCTGAAACCGTTTTGACTCCCAAACTGACCAAATGTATTCTCTGCAAGGAGGGAGGGAGGTGAGGGAACCATCCCATTGTCTCAGGAATTGGATACAGTGGTACCCCGCTAGACGAATGCCCCGCTAAACGAAAAACGCGCAAGACGAAAGGGCTTTCCGACATTTTTCTGCTTCGCAAGACGTTTTTTTCTATGGGGCTTACTCGCAAAACGAATTTTTTTCCGTGGTCTCCCCCTTTTTTTTTTGCCTTTTCTGAAAGGCGCTAAGCTCCTTATCTCTAAATTGCCGTTTATCCGTTAATCCCCTAAGCGCTAAAAGCCGCTAAAAGCCCTAAAAGCCGCTTATCAGCTGTTTTACCGCTTATCAGCTGATCGGCTGATAGCGGAGCTCCGCAAGACGAAAATCCCTGCAAGACGAAGGCTCCCGCAGAACGGATTATTTTCGTCTTGCGGGGCACCACTGTAATCACCATCTCAAAGGTATGGGCAGACTACCAGGAAAGGCAATCAGATAAGGAATTATCAGATAACCTGCCAGACAGGAGATAAACAACGCACTCAGATTTCTGTTGTAGACCGCCTTTCTGTTTCCTAGATATGTTGCTTGTATAATGCCCTCAAGGAAGGATTTAAATTATTTAGGAATGGTCTAGTTACCTCTTCCCTTGGGGGCTAAAAAATTACTGGCTTTATTTAGACTTGGCCTGTCTCTTAAAGGGACACGTCTTCTTGGTCTTCTTTTTTTTTTTCATAGGCAACTGGAATTATTTTGGCTGGGGAGATCAACAAAGTAAGTATATGACCCGCCCCCCAGTTTCTAGACCTCCGTACCCCCAGTTTCTACCCATTTCTCTATGCAGGCCTCTTCAAACACAGCCGCACTGGGCGGCTCCCAACAGAATATTCAAAACATCAAACATTAAAAACTTCCCTAATCAGGGCTGCCTTCAGACGTCTTCTAAAAGTCAGATACTTCTTTCTTTCCTTCATTGGCTCCCAGGACGTTTCCGAGCACAATTCAAAGGGTTGGTGCTGAAAGTCCTAAACGGCCCAGTAGACCTGAAGGAGCGTCTCCACCCCGGACACCGGGGTCCATCTCCCGAGGGCCTTCTGGGGGTTCCCTCCCTGTGAGAAGTGAGGTTGCAGAGAACCAGGCAGAGGGCCTTCTTGGTGGTGGCACCCTCCCATCAGATGTCAAGGAAACAAGCAACCATCTGACTTTTAGAAGACGTCTGAAGGCAGCCCTGTTTAGGGAAGTTTTTAATGTTTGATGTTTTTAATATTCTGTTGGGAGCTGCCCAGAGTGGTTGGGGAAACCCGGCCAGATGGGCAGGGTATAAATAATATTATATTATTATTATTAAGCAGATTGAAGATCGGGTTTTACCTCCCCAAAGCAGTGTGGGTTCGCCTTCCCCCATAATCAGGAAACTCCAGTTCCTTCTCATGTCTTAACTCCCTGTGACCCGTCTTCCTCTCACTTCTCCATCCTCCTGGTAGCTAAAACGCAGCACGCCCGTCCACTGCCATGGGTGGCGCAAACAAATTTGTGGACTGGCATTGTAGGGCGGGTTGGAATAGATGCCCTTTGGGTCCCTTCCAACTTTTGCTTTTGGGGAAAAGGCCTCCAATTCTCTGGGTTTCCGCATCGCTCCGTCCACCTCTCTCAGTGTCCTCCCTCGTTCTCTTCTGCCATCGACCAGTACCGTTGTTCTCCCCGAATCCCATCCCGCCCCCCAGTCGAGACATTTCCCCCTTCCTGAATCCTGACCTCCCCTCTCTAATGTCCCCGGGAAAACAAACAAACAAACACAAATATGCAAAGGTGTCCGTTTGCACGCACCTTAGATGTCCAGGCCTGCACACAAAGATGGCCACCCCTTGTTATGAGAACGGGCCTTTTCCTAACTTGCGAAACTGGGCGGTCCTCTTCTTCTCCAGAGGGATGCGGGTGGCGCTGTGGGTTAACCCCAGAGTTGGCCACAACTGGACCTAATGGTCAGAGGTCCCTTTACCTTTACCTTCTTCTCCAGATGATGACCCCGACAGCACAATGGATGACCGCGACAGTGACTACCGCAGCGAGACCAGCAACAGCATCCCGCCTCCTTTTTACACCACCTCCCAGCCCAACGCTTCAGTCCACCAATACCCCATGAGGCACCAGCAGAGAGCGGCCCGGGACTCCTACGCCGATTCCATGCAGAGCTACGACATGGACTACTCTGACCATCGGCCCATGAGGTAGACTGGACAGAAGCCGGGGACCTTGCTGGGGAAAGGCGTGGGAAGCCTCCATGGGGCAGGGGTGGGGTGGGGTGGGCCTGATCCCAGCTGGGGAGCTTTGGCCAGAAGCGGGCACCAGGTTGTTGGAAGGGTACCAGAAGTCAGGTTGGACTAGATCGGACCAAAGGTTGATCGAGCCCGGCGCTCTGTTTTAGGATGCAGGTAGATGGGCCCAGCCACCAGAACGGAACCAAGCCTACGAAGAATGGTGCTATTTCTTCTATGGCGATCCTCCTTCTTCCTCTTCTTCCTCTTCTTCTCTTCCTCCTCCTCCTCCTCTTCTTCTTCCTCTTCTTCTCTTCCTCCTCCTCCTCTTCTTCTTCTTCCTCTTCCTCTTCCTCCTCCTCCTCCTCCTCCTCTTCTTCCTCTTCTCTTCCTCCTCCTCCTCCTCGTCTTCTTCTTTGGCGATCCCTCGTAGCCGAGTAAGATTGTCTTCCATAAACACGGTTTTAGCAGTGAGTCCATAAGCGACTGTGGAGGCCAATTCTGGATCCACACATCCTTCCACCGTGGGGACACAGGTTTCCGGGCGGGAGTTGATCCCAGTGAGGGTTTGCCAAGCGTGCCTTCCTCTTAGCACGTTTCTCCCTTGTCTCCTGAGTTCAAGTGTCTTCAAAGCCTACTGGAAGGAATTTTTTTTTTTATTGTGTTTTAACTACAGCAGACCAACACGGCTACCTACCTGTAACTTCAAAGCCCATGACACCTTGAAAATGTAAAGGGACCCCTGACCATTAGGTCCAGTCATGACCAACTCTGGGGTTGCGGCGCTCATCTTGCTTTATTGGCCGAGGGAGCCGGCGTACAGCTTCCGGGTCATGTGGCCAGCAGGACTAAGCCACTTCTGGCGAACCAGAGCAGCACACGGAAACGCCGTTTACCTTCCCGCCGGAGCGGGACCTATTTATCTACTTGCACTTTGATGTGCTTTCGAACTGCTAGGTTGGCAGGAGCTGGGACCGAGCAACAGGAGCTCACCCCGTCGCCGCGGGGATTCGAACCGCCGACCTTCTGATCGGCAAGTCCTAGGCTCTGTGGTTTAACCCATGACACCTTAAGCCCATAATAAAAAGGTAAACGTACCCCCAGACCGTTAGGAGAGATTCAGGAGGGACAAAAGGAAATCCTTCTCTACGCGGAACAGAGTTCACCTGCGGAACTCACTGCCATGGGAAGAGGCCATCATTAGCTTTTTGCCACGGTGCTAATCCCTCCACTGTTGGAAGGGAGTAAATGCCCCCTAAATATCAGCTACTGGGAATCGCAAGAGGGGACGGTGGGCTGTTGCTCTCAGGTCCTGCTTGTGGCCCCTGGTTGGGCACCGTGAGACTAGATGGGCCTTTGCAGGTTCTTTTCTGAGGTTCTTATAAGGCTACTAGTTCTGGTGGCTCTGCAGGGTTCCCAGTAGTCGACCCACGGATACGAGTTTCTGGGAACCACAAGCGGAAAAGTTTGGATCAGATCATACAGGTTCAAAATCCCATTGGCCACCAGAACCCTGGGCTGGATAAATCTTTGGTCCAATCGCAGCGGGGTCTCTTCCAACAGCCTTATGTCCAGGCAGATTTCGGTTAGATCTGAAGAGCCTTTGGGTGGCTTCCTACAACGCTAAGACCATTGGGGGTGTGGGGGGTTTTGTTTGGGGGGGAAGACTGTGGTTCAGGTGTAAGCTCAGCACCCTCCATCCCTCAAAACGTCACCGAACCGACCTTGCAAGCCAACTCTACCGTTCTGCGATTCTATTGGCCGCCCGAGATTCCTGCCGTGCGGCGGGTTGGACTAGATGACCCCAGGGTCCCTCTCCAAGTCGATGAATGTATGTGCCTTTCCCTTTGCCTCTTCCCTCTCCCCCCACCCCCTGGAAGCAGAAATGGTCTTTGAACGTGACAGGGGAAGCTGGTCTTGTCTCTCTCTCTCTCTGACTTGTCAAAATTCTGACCCTCTTCCTCTCCCCCTTCCCCGATCCTCCGGCAGACGCTACGGTAGCGTAGACTCTGCCGCGAACGGACACAGCGACGCTGAGTCTGCTTCCGGCTCGAGCAGACACACGAGTCGCCAGCCCTCCCTGGAGAGCAGGCACACCCTAGACCTATCGGATAGGTGGGTCTCTCTCTGTCTCTCTCTATCTCTGTGTCTCTCGAAGTGTGCCGTTATTATTATTTTCGCAGAGTAACGTGGTCCTTTGGCGTTCTGCACCCTGGGTTAGGCTGGTAGCATCCTTCCAGCTGTGGCCGACTCGACCCACCTCTGGGGAAGGGAGTTGGGTGGTTGGGTGGAGACGGTCAAAGGCGCCTGATGAGGAACGGTTGAAGGAGCTGGGGATGTTTAGCTTGGGAAACAGGAGATAGGAGAGCCATCTTCAAATATCTCTGTCCCGTGGAAGATGGAGCAAGCTGGTTTCCTCCCACTTCGGGAGGGTAGGACTCGAACCCGTGGCTTCAAGCAACGAGGGAGGAGATCCAGACGAAAACGTCAGGAGGAACTTTACGACAACAAGAGACGTTCGGCAGTGAGATGGAAGGGGAATCGCCTTCCTTGGAGACTTTTAAACAGAGGGATGCTTTAGCTGAAATTCCTGCATTTTAAGGGAGTTGGAAGAGATGAGTTTTTCCTGTGCTACGAAGCCTAGGGATTTGTAGCACGCCCTTTCCGCTTTGGAAATGGAACCCAAGCTGTTCCTTTTCCTTTTTTAAAAGGGTAATTGCCTTATTCCAAATAGGATTCCTCGCAAGACGTAGTTGACAGCTATGGCTGTCCGTAACTCCAAAACCCTGGGGAGAAATTGGGCCGGAGAGAATTTCAACATCTTCCCCAACTTTTTCTCTCTGCCTCGCCGCCCTCAAGGGAGCTTGTCCGTTTCCCAAAACCCCAAAGTCCCTGGAGGTATCTGTGGGGTGGGCACCCTAAGCCCCCACCTACGCCAGAGCTGGAGGCGTGGTTTCAGTCTAATCCAGGAGTGTCCCCTATATCCTGTCTGCATGTGCTTTCCCGTAGAACTCTGCGCTTGCTCAGAGGTGTTCTGGTGGTGACTGGTAGCTGTCGTGGGGGTTGCCGAAGGCCTTTCGTCTTCCACCCACCGTGAATCGTTGTGGCCCCCTCTTCCCCCCCCTTCTGTGTGCTTCCTAGCCTTGGTCTCTATGTCCGTTTCTTCTGCAATAAGATGTGTCCAGAAGCGATTTCAAAGAGGTTTCGAAAAGGGATTTGTGTATCAGAAATGAAATACCATATTTTTCTCTCTATAAGACGCACCAGACCACAAGACTCACCTAGTTTTTGGAGGAGGAAAACAAGAAAAAAAAAATATTCTGAACCTCAGAAGCCAGAACAGCAAGAGGGATCGCTGCGCAATGAAAGCAGCAATCCCTCTTGCTGTTCTGGCTTCTGGGATAGCTGCGCAGCCTGCATTCGCTCCATAAGACGCACACACATTTCCCCTTACTTGTTAGGAGGGGAAAAGTGAGTCTTATAGAGCAAAAAATACCATAGTTCGGCTCAGTCCCTTCCGCTACGTCCTGAGGCGGTCGGATGAATTACACGGCTTCAGAACAGACATAGGAGCCAGCTCCTAAGGCCTGAGGGGTCTTCACCCCCCCAAAAAAAATAATATTTGAGGGGGCTGGCCCCTCCTAAAGTTGATGGGCATTGCCATTCGAATGGTGTCGTGTGATCGATTGCAGAGCAAGACTTACTTGCCCCCCCCAATATTTTTATTCAAGTTGGCCCCCCTGAGAACGAGGGTGCATGTTAAAAATGGAGCGAGCCCCTTTTTTCCTTGACAGGCTAGCTTTCCATGTGCAGGGAGTTGTCCTTTTATATATAATCGTAGCTGTCAACGTTTTCCCTTTTTTAAGGGAAATTCCCTTATTCTGAATAGGATCCCTTGCAAGAAAAGGGGAAAGTTGACAGCTGTGATATAATAATAATAATAATAATAATAATAGGACAGGGCAGTGTTTGTGATCCCGTTGCTCTGTGTTCCCTGGCTGTTGTCTCTTAATATGTGTGTGTGTGTGTGTGTGTGTGTGTGTGTGTGATTCATCACTGCTAGCGGCTTGGGTGGGGGGGAAATCTGTGGGGCCAGAAGGAGGTGGCTACAGGGAATGGGGTTTGGGGGGCAATGGGGAGAGGCGGGGAGCAGGTCTTGCCATTCAAGACGTCCAACGGCAGCAAAACAGCCCAGGGAGGGCGTTCCACAAGGCGGGAGCCACCACCGAGAAGGCCCTCTGCCTGCTTCCCTGTAACCTCACTTCTCGCAGGGAGGGAACCGCCAGAAGGCCCTCGGAGCTGGACCTCAGATGATGGGAATCTGGCAGCTCCATCCCCACATCCCGACCTTAAGATGGGGTGCTCCCCTCTTATAACAGCGGACCCATTCCTCACAGATGCTCACAAGCGTGTTAACTGGACCTCTGAAATCTGCAGAGACACCCAAATTTGCTCTGGGAGCATGTGTTGGTTTTTATAACCCTGGTCGTTTGAACTGCCTGGTCGTTTAGACAAGAGGCTTAGAAACCTGAGGCAGTTTTAATCTGCGTTAGTATTTTAACTCCCGTGTGTTTTAAAGCACAGTGGCGCCTTGGTTCTCAAACGCCTTTGGTACTCAAACAACTTGGAACCCAAACACTGAAAACCCGGAAGTTAAGTGTTCCAGTTTGTGAACTCTTTTCGGAAGCCGAACATGTTCTGTTACGCTTCCGATTTGAGTGTTACGCTGAGGTCTGTCTGTTTTTGCTTTCTATTTTGCGTTTTTGCGGCTTTTTTTGTTTTTGTGACTGTGTGGAACCCAGTTCAGCTACTGATGGATTGATTGTGTGACTGCAGAACATTGTTTATTGCTTTCATTTCATGGATAGATGGCTAAAATGAAATCAGAAGTCAGAAATCAGGAAGACCAAAATCTTATCAAGGAATGGGGGGAAATTATAACTTAAAGACCTCTGTAAACAGTTAAAGTTGTTAGTAGGATTGGAATAGCACTTGTAGTTTAAGGCTGATTCTGGACATAATGGAAGAAGTAATAGGTTTGGATTATCGTGAAAGATCTGGGAGGAAAGGATTAATAATAGGACCCACATAGAGGAGGACACAAGTCCAGGAGATTCCTTCGAATTTTGTTTTTACCATTTACCGTATTTTTCGCTCTATAAGACGCCCCAGACCACAAGACGCACCTAGTTTTTGGAGGAGGAAAACAAGAAAAAAAATATTCTGAATCTCAGAAGCCAGAACAGCAAGAGGGATCGCTGCGCAGTGAAAGCAGCAATCCCTCTTGCTGTTCTGGCTTCTGGGATAGCTGCGCAGCCTGCATTCGCTCCATAAGACGCACACACATTTCCCCTTACTTTTTAGGAGGGAAAAAGTGAGTCTTATAGAGCAAAAAATATGGTATGTCTGATATACAGCCATACCTTCGATCCCAAATGCCTTGCAAGTCGAACGTTTTGGCTCCTGAACGCTGCAAACCCGGAAGTGATTGTTCTGGTTTGTGAATGTGCTTTGGAACCCGAACGTCTTCCGCGGCTTCCGATTGGCTGCGGGAGCTTCCTGCAGCCAATCGGAACCCGCCCTTTGGTTTCCAAACATTTTGTAAGCCGGGCAGACTTCCGGAATGGTTCCCGTTCGACTTCCGAGGTTCCCGCTGTATCTCTGTCAAATTTTAAGTTGAACAATCAAATACCGTATTTCTCGCTCTATAAGACGCACCAGACCACAAGATGCACCTAGTTTTTGGAGGAGGAAAACAAGAAAAAAAATAATTCTGAATCTCAGAAGCCAGAACAGCAAGAGGGATCGCTGCGCAGTGAAAGCAGCAATCCCTCTTGCTGTTCTGGCTTCTGGGATAGCTGCGCAGCCTGCATTCGCTCCATAAGACGCACATACATTTCCCCTTACTTTTTAGGAGGGGGAAAGGGAGTCTTATAGAGCAAAAAATACGGTAAGTTTGAAAATAAAAGAATAACCCTAATGTCCATATGCCCCTCCAGAACGTAGGAGGCTGCCGTAGAGCAAATCAGACAGCTGGGTCCACCTAGCGAATGTAGCCTGCACTGACTGGCAGCATCTCTCTCTCTCCCAATGCTATCCGGGGAGGGAAGGGGTTTGAATGTGGGGTTTTCTGCTTGCGAGGCCCTTCCCTTGCTAAGCCTCTCTGTCTGTCTCTCCCCTTTCTCTAACCCCGACGCACCACTGCAGCCCCACGGGGAGCAGCCGCTATGCCTCGTCGGCGGAACTGAGCCAGGGCAGCTCTCAGCTGAGCGAGGACTTCGACCCCGACGACATCAGCCTGGATGAGCGGGACGGGGACTCGTACCACTCCTGCCACAGCTCGGTCAGCTACCACAAGGACTCTCCGCGCTGGGACGAGGATGAAGACGACCTCTACCTGGACGAAGACGAGTTTAACGAGGAGTACAGCGATAACGAAGAGTACTACCCCGAGGACAAGGTGGGGGAACTCGAACCCGAGACCTACCCCGCGGAGGCCTACCCGCAGCAAGAGCAGCAGCAGCAGAAGGGCCAGCCGCCGCTGCCGCAGCCGCCGCAAGGCGCGCCGTCCCAGCAGAAGCCACTACAGGCACAACAGCAGCAGCAACAGCCACTACAAGCACAGCAGCAGCAGCAGCAACAGAAGCCACTACAGGCACAGCAGCAGCAACAGCAGAAGCCACTACAGGCGCAGCAGCAGCAACAGCAGAAGCCACTACAGGCGCAGCAACAGCAACAGCAGAA
>JAXCMG010000040.1:1972913-2003971 GCA_034642415.1 Podarcis siculus
TTATTATTATTATTATTATTATTATTATTATTATTATTATTATTATTATTAATTTCCACCCTCATTTTTCTCTCTTTGTGTTTTGTGGCTGTTTTTTGGGGGGTTGCCCCCGGCCGTGGGTCCACATGAAACCCATCAAAACGGCATTCGGCTGTGCATGGGATCGCTCGACCAGTGGTTTGCGCGCAAGGGCTGCAGGCGAAGGACAAGACTGGGTCGAGTGATCCATACGTCACCGTCCAGGTCGGGAAGACGAAAAAAAGGACCAAAACCATCTACGGCAACCTGAACCCGATCTGGGAGGAGAACTTCCACTTGTGAGTTGATATCCTGGGGTCCTTGTTTCTTTGCTGTTGTTGTTTAGTCGTTTAGTCGTGTCCGACTCTTCGTGACCCCCTGGACCAGAGCACGCCAGGCCCTCCTGTCTTCCACTGCCTCCCGCAGTTTGGTCAAACTCATGCTGGTCTCTTCGAGAACAATGTCCCACCATCTCATCCTCTGTTGTCCCCTTCTCCTTGCGCCCTCCATCTTTCCCAGCATCAGGGTCTTTTCCAGGGAGTCTTCTCTTCTCCTGAGGTGGCCAAAGTCTTGGAGCCTCAGCTTCAGGATCTGTCCTTCCAGTGAGCACTCAGGGCTGATTTCCTTCAGAATGGAGAGGTTTGATCTTCTTGCAGTCCATGGGACTCTCAAGAGTCTCCTCCAGCACCAGAATTCAAAAGCATCAATTCTTCGGGGATCAGCCTTCTTTATGGTCTTCGTCTCTAGCATATATCAAATCTGGGGTTCCCAATCTGTGGTCCGTAGACTGCCGGCGGGTCCACGGGCTTCATTCAAGGAGCCCACGCTTACAGTTCAAATTGGTTGGGCTTCTGTGGCATGCAGGATGTGATGCAATATAAGAAATAAAAGAAGCAACAGAAAATTCAATGAAGATCCGGACAGCATCTGGCTGGTCCCCTGAGACTGTCAGAAATTTTCAAGAGCTATAGCGGTCAGGCGAAGCTTGGGGACCGCTCAGTTAGATGCAGCAAGAGACCTGTCACCCAGTGTGGCAAAGTGGTTAGAGTGTCAGACTAGGACCTGGAGACCAGGGTTCAAATTTTCACTTGGCCACAAAGCTCACTGGGCAGTCTTGGGGCAGGCACTGTCCTTTAGCCTGACCTACCTCGCAGGGTTAGAGATGCGGGTGGCGCTGTGGGTTAAACCACAGAGCCTAGGACTTGTCGATCAGAAGGTTGGTGGTTCGAATCCCCGCGACGGGGTGAGCTCCCGTTGCTCAGTCCCTGCTCCTGCCAACCTAGCAGTTCGAAAGCACAAAGTACAAGTAGATCAATAGGTACTGCTCTGGCGGGAAGGTAAACGGCGTTTCCGTGCGCTGCTCTGGTTCACTAGAAGCGGCTTAGTCCTGCTGGCCACATGACCCGGAAGCTGTACGCCGGCTCCCTCGGCCAGTAAAGCGAGATGAGCGCTGCAACCCCAGAGTCGGCCTCGACTGGACCGAATGGTCAGGGGTTCCTTTACCTTTACCTCGCAGGGTTATTGTGGGGGGTAAAGCCATGGAGGTGTGGGGAAGAACCACACCCCCTGCCATGATCTCCTGAGAGAATAAGTTTTGCAGGGGGAACTCTGGGAATCATAGCCCTGCGAGCTGAGAATCTCGAACAGCTCTCGTTCGTGACGTTGCCTTCTTCTTCCGCAACAACAGTGAATGCCATAACTCCTCCGATCGAATCAAGGTGCGTGTCTGGGATGAAGACGACGACATCAAGTCTCGGGTGAAGCAACGCTTTAAGAGGGAATCTGATGACTTTCTGGGCCAGACGATCATCGAGGTGCGGACGTTGAGCGGGGAGATGGACGTCTGGTACAATTTGGGTAAGCGACTGCGAAGGCGGCAGGGGCAGTTCCCTGAACTGTTGAGTCCCAAGACCCTGGGGGTTGTCCAACCATCTGAGTGGGCCTGAGGCAGTTGCAGAGTCCAAGGTGGGCACAAGTCAAGCTCTAGAGCAGGGATGGGAAAACCTGTGGTCCTGCAGAGGTTGTTGAACTCTCTTCCTCTTCCTCCTCTTCTTCTTCTTTCTCTTTTTCCTCTTCCTCTTCTTCCTCTTCCTATTCTTCTTCTTCCTCTTTTTCTTCTTCTTCTTCTTCCTCTTCTTCTTCCTCTTCTTCTTCTTCCTCCTCTTTTTCTTCCTCTTCATCTTCCTCTTCGTCTTCCTCCTCCTCTTCTTCTTCTTCCTCTTCTTCTTCTTCCTCTTCCTCTTCTTCTTCCTCTTCCTCTTCTTCTTCTTCCTCTTCCTCTTCGTCTTCCTCTTCCTCTTCTTCTTCTTCCTCTTCTTCTTCTTCTTCCTCCTCTTCTTCTTCTTCTTCTTCTTCCTGTTCCTCTTCCTGTTCCTCTTCCTCTTCTCCTTCTTCCTCTTCCTCTTCTTCTCCTCCTCCTTCTTCATCTTCTTCCTTCATTCTTTTCTTTCTTCTTTCTTCTTCTTTGGCGATCACTCATACCCGAGTAAGATTGTCTTCCATAAACACGGTTTTAACAATGAGTCTGTAACCCAGGTAAGAACCCAGGTAATACAGTTGGCGGGGGGTGACAGACCAATAGAGGGGGCTTTTTAAGCCATGGTTTTCTCCCATATGCTGGTCAGGTGTTGGTACAAACCCTTCCCTAGATCAAACACTGAAATTCTGAGCCAATGTTTTACGGCAGCCCACCACGCTTTAGTTGAAATTGGGCATTCACCAGCTTCTAACAGAAGTATGGAGTTGGGGACACAGTTGGGTACCTGCAGCAGAGATCGTAGAAATTTTGCCTGAAAGCCATCATTATCAGGCATCTGGTTCTCTGCACACCTGTGCGACATAACTGACCTTTCTCCAAATGTGATGCTTGCTACCAAATTCTCCCCTGGACTGTTTCAGATAAGCGGACGGACAAATCGGCCGTCTCTGGGGCGATCCGCCTGCACATCAGCGTGGAGATCAAAGGCGAGGAAAAAGTGGCGCCGTACCATGTGCAATACACCTGCCTCCATGAGGTGAGTGGGGCGCATGAGGCATTGGTGCCCTTGCTGTTCTGGGACAGATCCACACCCACGCAGCTAGGAACCAGGGCTTTGCACAGGCCCTCTCTGATCTGCCAGGGGTGTGTGTGTGTGTGTGTGTGTGTGTGTGTGTGTTGTCATTCCCTGGGCCCAAAGTGCAGAAAAACCTCCCCATCCCTGGAAGTGGGTCCTGAATTAGTTCAGAAGACAGGGCTGATGTTTTTGTTCGGCCATCAGAAACAGTGTCCGGGCAGGAAATCGCTGAAACGTCTGGGAAAATCTGGACGTATGACAACCCATTAAAGTGGGTAATATTGCAAGCTTCAGTTGCCATCCCTATACGGTGGTACCTCGACTTACATACGCTTCAGGTTACATACGCTTCAGGTTACAGACTCCGCTAACCCAGAAATAGTACCTCGGGTTAAGAACTTTGCTTCAGGATGAGAACAGAAATCGTGCTCCGGCGGCGTGGTGGCAGCAGGAGGCCCCATTAGCTAAAGTGGTGCTTCAGGTTAAGAACAGTTTCAGGTTAAGAACGGACCTCCAGAACGAATTAAGTACTTAACCCGAGGTACCACTTTATACTGTTTCTGGTCATCATCTTCTTTGGCGATCCCTCGTAGCCGAGTAAGATTGTCTTCCATAAACACGGTTTTAAAAGTCAGTCTGTAAGTGACTGTGGAGGCCAATTCTGGATCCACACGTCTCTCCACAGTGGGGACATAGGTTTCCGGGCGGGAGTTGATCCTGGTGAGGGTTTGCCAAGCGTGCCTTCCTCTTGGCACTTTTCCCCCTTGCGTCCTGAGTTCGAGTGTCTCCAAAGCCCATGACACCTTTGGTCAAGGCTGTTCTCCAACTGGAGCACTCACAGGCCAGTGTTTCCCAGTTGTCGGTGTTTATACTACATTTTTGAAGATTTGCCTTGCGAGAGTCTTTGAACCTCTTTTGTTGACCACCAACATTACGCTTTCCATTTTTAAGTTCGGAATAGAGTAGTTGCTTTGGAAGACGATCATCAGGCATCCGCACAACATGACCAGTCCAACGAAGTTGATGTTCCTTCGACACTGGTGATCTTTGCTTCTTCCAGTACACTGGCATTAGTTCGCCTGTCTTCCCAAGTGATGTGTAAAAATTTTCAGAGGCACCGTTGATGGAATTTTCTGAGGAACTGGAGATGGCGTTTATAAGTGGGACTGTTTGTAGTATAGCTCCCTCCATAGGTACATGACTTTTCTGTTTTAATTTTAACACACACACCCTAAACTCCTGCCTCTTTCAATGTCTCGTTAGAACCTCTTCCATTTCGTGACGGACATCCAAAACAACGGAGTGGTGAAGATACCCGAGGCAAAGGGAGACGACGCTTGGAAAGTGTACTTCGACGAAACTGCCCAGGAGATCGTGGACGAGTTTGCTATGAGATATGGAGTGGAGTCCATCTATCAGGCCATGACGTGAGTCTCTGTGGGAATAATAATAATAATAATAATAATTTATTTATTTATTAATACCCCGCCCATCTGGCTGGGTTTCCCCAACCACTCTGGGTGACTCCCAACAGAGTGGTGAAAAATATGATAAACACCAAACATTAAAAACTTCCCTAAACAGGGCTGCCTTCAGCTGTCTTCTAAAAGTCAGGTAGTTGTTTATCTCCCTGACATCTGACGGGAGGGAGTTCCACAGGGCGGGCGCCACCACCGAGAAGGCCCTCTGCCTGGTTCCCTGCAACCTCGCTTCTCGCAGGGAGGAAACCGCCAGAAGGCCCTCGGAGCTGGACCTCGGTGTCCGGGCTGAATGATGGAGGTGGAGACGCTCCTTCTATAATAATAATAGTCCCTGTCGAAATCTCAGGTTATGTCCCATTGTCTCTGTCGCAGCTATCTTTCCCTGGTGCCAAGCGCAAGGTTTCGGGCTGCTTTCCTAAATCCCGGGTTGCCTTGACTGTGGTTTCCCCCTCCTCCTTTCCTTGTTTTCTTTTTCTTCCAGGCATTTTGCCTGCCTGTCTTCGAAATATATGTGCCCCGGGGTGCCAGCAGTCATGAGCACCCTGTTGGCCAACATCAATGCTTATTATGCTCATACAACTGCCTCTACCAACGTCTCTGCCTCCGACCGTTTTGCCGCGTCCAATTTCGGGGTAAGTCCGATGGTGCGTAGAACACTCATTTCTTACTTTTACTCTCTCCTTTTTCCCCCGGGGGGAGGGGGGTGCATGGCGGTAGAGAGGGCCCTACCAAAAAAACCATCGCCGCAGAGTCCGAAATTCGGCAAAAGAAGAAGCGCCGGCTGTTCCTCTTCCCCATGAAACGCCGCGACAGTTTTTGCAGAGCAGGAATCGGCGGCGGCGTTTTAGCACGGGCTTTGCTTTGCGACCTTATACCGTATTTTTCGCTCTATAAGACGCACCAGGCCACGAGACGCACCTAGTTTTTGCAGGAGGAAAACAAGAAAAAAAATAAGCTGAATCTCAGAAGCCAGAACAGCAAGAGGGATCGCTGCGCAGCGAAAGCAGCGATCCCTCTTGCTGTTCTGGCTTCTGGGATAGCTGCGCAGCCTGCATTCGCTCCATAAGACGCACACACATTTCCCCTTACTTTTTAGGAGGGGAAAAGTGAGTCTTCTAGAGCAAAAAATACAGTAATCACAGGGTTTCTCCAGCAGTCGCTGGCGGACTACAACTCCCATCACCCCTAGCTAGCGGGACCAGTGGTCAGGGATGATGGGGACTGTAGTCCCAAAGCAGCCGGAAACCCAATGGGGAAGAACTGGAGGAGAAAGGGCACGCAAGGCGAGGTGCTACCAAAACCATGATGCAGTGCGACTGGGAGCCGGCCATGATTGGGAAACATGGTCTAATTTCAACTCTGCTAAATTAATACAATTTAATAAGAGGCAAATTGTGGGGAATGCGACCTGGCCTGTTCTGCAGCGACTATTTTGTTGGAGTCCTCTGTAGAAGTGGTCACAGCCTGCAACCAGACTGAGGCCTCCTGGCTTAGTCGACCTAAGGCGCTCGAGTTATTAGGAGTGCTGTTCATTTCTAAATATATTTCCGTGCCTTCCTCGAAGGAGCTCAGGATTGTGTACATGTTTCCTCTCGCCTCGTGAACTGCACAATTAACCCAACGAGCTAGCCTCAACCGAGAGACTGAAGGAATGGGTTTCCCAAACCTAAACCTGACTGTGCAGGCAGTTTGAAACAGGCACCAAAATCCCTATTTTTCCTTAGCTAAAATCCATTAACTTGAGCTCTGAGTCAATGTATAAACAAAACCCCGGATGTATAAATAAGTGCTCAGAGCCCTCTCCTTTATCAGTTCATGACGGCAAGGATGGCCTTGACTGTTCCAGTAGAACAGGGATGACATGTCTAGGTCTTCTCTTATGTCCTGGACACACTCTAACGCACAGACCTAGTCTGGGAACAGCGCCAGAGTGTGTTCTTGGAGTTGATGACCTCTTGCTCCAAGATAAGAGTAGGAACAGGAATACCCTTTTATGGTCAGGAGTACAGGAAGGAAAACCCTTTTATGGTTAAGAATACCAGAGCAGGAACATCTGTGATGTCAACCTGCATGTACAAGCTGACGTGGCTGGATTCCTGGGGAAGGAGGGAGAGGGTGCCTGGAGGATATATATACTGCATGAAATTTCTCATTTCTTTGGACTTGCTGTGGACTGACCACGCAAGTGCCTTTCTGCTGCTCTGGAGAGCAGAAATAAAGAACTCTTTCTCTGAACCAACCCTCGGTGTCATTTGACTTCCTTCCTCCCATCCGGCAGCAATGCAGAGCCCACCAATCGGTAAAGTCTAATAAGGCTACAAGATGACACCGTTCAGAGGCCGCACACCAATGGTGGGCATGGACAAAGGTGGAGGTGGCCACAATCTAGGGTTGCCATATGTCCTCCTTTTCCAGGACATGCCCTCTTCAGGTCTTGTTGACATATGCAGCCTAGGACCCATGTACCTATGGGACCGCCTCTCCTGGTATGCCCAGCAGAGGACCTTAAGGTCCACAAATGACAATCAAACCGCCGACCTTCCGATCGGCAAGCCCAAAAGGCTCCGTGGTTTAGACCATGTGGTCATGTGGCCAGCAGGACTAAGCCACTTTTGGCGAACCAGAGCAGCGCACGGAAACGCTGTTTACCTTCCCGCCAGAGTGGTACCTATTTATCTACTTGCACTTGGTCGTGCTTTCGAACTGCTAGGTTGGCAGGAGCAGGGACCGAGCAACGGGAGCTCACCCCGTCATTGCGGGGATTCGAACCGCCAACCTTCTGATTGGCAAGTCCTAGGCTCTGTTGTTTAACCCACAGCACCACCCGTGTCTCTAGTTTAAAATAGAAATTGGCAAATGTGTCCTCTTTTTCGCTCTTCAAAACATGGCAACCCTACCATAATCCCACGAACACAAGCCACACCACACATGAGAGACCCCAGATGAGAGATTGAGGACTTAATGTACACCGTCTTGCATTCCACGATGGAAGAAAGCTCATAAGATAAATGTGAAATAATAATTTTCACCAATCAAGGAGCGAAGTCTGAAATATCTCCTTGTTTCCCTCCGGGGCTGAAGCAACTCCGATTTTCATCTTCGGAGAATTCCTGGCTTTTGTTATGAGCAAGGCAGTTCACCCCCAGCCTCAATATGTTGATATATAGATGTACGAAGATGACGACTAAGTCAGGAAGGCTTCAGGAAGGTGATGGTTTGTGCCTTGCGGGAAAGGCGTGGCAAAGTCTGGAAAGGTGCCGATCCGAAGATCATTCCCCCCAGTGTAACTACTGTCGCCTACTAAGACTGAGAAGGGATACTTGGTGAAGCGCTGTGCTAGGGAGACATTTTGAGCCTTATCTCAGAAAGCACGATGGAGAAATTGAGCTTTCACACCAGATACCATATTTTTCGCTCTATAGGACGCACCCGACCATAGGACGCACCTTGTTTTAGAGGGGGAGAACAAGAAAAAAAAAATCTCCCCCTCTCTGCTCAGCGCCCCTTCAGCGAAGTGGCAGGAGAAATGGGGCCCCTTCCATTTCTCCTCCCGCTTGGCTGAAGGGGCGCTGCGCAGCTCTCCCTCTCTGCTGAAGCCAGGAGAGTCTTGCTCTCCTGGCTTCAGCGAAAGGAACCCGAAGCCTTTGGAGCACAGCGCGAGTTCCCGCTGCGCTCCGCAGGCTTCAGGCGGCTATCCCTGAAGCCTGGAGAGCAAGAGGGGTCGGTGCGCACTGACCCCTCTCGCTCTCCAGGCTTCAGCGAAAGCAACGCATAGCCTCCGGAGCGCGGAGGGAGCGCTCCCTCTGCGCTTCGGAGGCTTCGCGTTGCTATCGCTGGAGCCAAGGAGCCTGCATTCGCTCCATAAGCTACACACACATTTCCTCTTCATTTTTGGAGGGGGGAAAGTGCGCCCTATAGAGCGAAAAATACGGTAGGTGGGGAGCTGTCCAGCAGTCAGAAGGAAATCCTGTCTGGGGGTCAGGTTGGCGACCCACGTTCTGGGTTGCAACTGTTTCGGGAGCAGGGGAAAAGTTTGGAGGGCAGAAAGTTAAAGTTGAAGGGGAAGGGGAATCTACTGGGATACTGGAAAGTTGCAGAGAGCTCGGTGCCTCAGTTGCCGCTCACGCTGACGCGCCCGCTCTCACTTAAATATATTTCCCACCCCCCTCACTGAACAACCTTTTGCTAGTGCACACGTTAGTTAACTAACACAAACGTGCAAGTAATTTTCCCTAGCATAATGCATATTTGTACACCATTTTCGAGCACAATTCAGAGTGTTGGTGCTGACCTTGAAAGCCCTAAACGGCCTCAAAGGCCCAGCATACCTGAAGGAGCGTCTCCACCCCCATCGTTCTACCCAGACACTGAGGTCCAGCTCCGAGGGCCTTCTGGCGGTTCCCTCCCTGCAAGAAGCCAAGTTACAGGGAACCAGGCAGAGGGCCTTCTCGGTGGTGGCACCTGCCCTGTGGAATGCCCTCCCACCAGATGTCAAAGAGAACAACAACTACCAGACTTTTAGAAGACATCTGAAGGCAGCCCTGTTTAGGGAAGCTTTTAATGTTTGATGTATTACAGTTTTTAAATTTTTTTTGGAAGCCACCCAGAGTGGCTGGGGAAGCCCAGCCAGAGGGGCGTGGTATAAATAATAAATTATTATTTATTATTATTATTATTTAGGCACACTTCTCCACTCAATAAATGCATGTTGGTAAACACCATTTATTTGGAGAACTGTATTGGAAAATTCAGATGAATGTGAATTTTTTGAAGGATGACTGTTCTGTTGTTTCACATGCAAAGGTAGTTTGCCCCAGCCCTGGAGGAAACAGGAAGTTGCGACGGGCTGGAGGAAACATCCCCTTTCATGTCCACTCTAGGAATGTTGTACTTGACTGCTATCTATGTATCCCATACACAGGAGGCTGTGATGCCCTCTATTCTTAAGGAAAGGTAAAGGGACCCCTGACCATTAGGTCCAGTCGTGGCCGACTCTGGGGTTGTGGCGCTCATCTCGCTTTACTGGCCGAGGGAGCCGGCGTACAGCTTCCGGGTCATGTAGCCAGCACAACTAAGCCACTTCTGGCGAACCAGAGCAGCGCACAGAAACGCCGTTTACCTTCCCGCCGGAGTGGTACCTATTTATCTACTTGCACTTGCTTTCGAACTGCTAGGTGGGCAGGAGCAGGGACCGAGCAAGGGGAGCTCACCCCGTCATTGCAGGGATTTGAACCGCTGACCTTCTGATCGGCAAGCCCTAGGCTCTGTGGTTTAACCCACAGCGCCACCCGCGTCCCTCTATTCTTAGATGGCTTTAAAAGAGGACTGGCCAAATTCCTGGAGGAGAAGGCTATCGATGGCGGCTAGCCATGATCATAGCTCTGCATCAACAGTTGGTGTGCTTCTGAAAACCAGCTGCTGAAAATCACACGAGGGGAGAGTTGGTCTTGGGTTCAAATCCTGGTTTCTGGTTTCCCATGGTTCCCACAGTTGGTCACTGTGAGACTAGGCGGGCCCCAGGCTCTTCTGATATTCTTGCATTCTCAAAACACAAAGAGGCAGGCAGCCGAGTGGATCTAATTGCAGATATGAGGCAGGTTGGTGTCCACTTTTCTTGCACTCTCACTGCATGCGGTCTTTGTAGTCTTTGCCCAGCATGCGCTGGTGCAGCTTGAAGACTACAAAACCCCATGGTGCAGTGTCAGAGGCAGGGAAGTCCACATCATAGCTGTCAACTTTTCCTGCAAGGAATCCTATTCAGAATAAGGGAATTTCCCTTTTAAAAAAAGGGAAAAGTTGACAGCTATGGCCCACATGGCAACAGGGACACATAGACCAGCAGCAACGTGGATTTCAGTTCTGATGTGCAGGGAAAGTGTGGGAATCTTGGTGAGGTGCATATCACTTGCGCTGAGGGAAGTGACCTTGTACATTGAGCCCTTTTCCCCATGACTCTGCCACGCCGTTTTAACTTAACAGGAGTTTTTGAAAACAGGTTTTTTCTCTTCTCTGTGCATTTTCCAAAAGTCAACAGCCAGAGGCTTGTTCACGCACAAAACTGGGGGTCTGTGGTTGAGGCCATGGGGCCTCAACACATTAACAGAAATCAGGGCTGTGGAGAAGAGGGAGGTTTGCGCCCAACCCAATTCTGAAGGCCAAGAACAACAGCCCTGCCTAGTTTGTCAAAGGATTGCAAAAATGAAACAGCAAAACATCGCACAAATACGGGAGAAGTTTATGTCTGGGGAATGTCTGATTTACCAACTGCGACCACGACGTGTGTGAGAACAAGCCTCCGCGGCTCTGCTTCTGTATAAAACCAATTCTGTTTTGCAGTTAGGGATGTGTTTAGCCCTGGACAGGACTGTCTTTGTTTTCTTGGTCTCTCGTTCTTTCTCCATCGTGGCTTCGAAAAGAAAAGAAAAAAAATCATTTTGATAGAAATCAAATGTTAGGCTTTGTACAAACCGTGTTTCTTTCTTTCTTCTTTTTCCCTCTCAGAGAGAGCCTAAAATTTGGGCGTTTTCCCTCCCTCCCCAAAAAACCAGACTGTGTCGCTTTAACCCTCTGTGTGCCGGTGCTAAGGGGTGCTACGGAGGCTGTGTTGTGGCGGATGCGCAACTGTGTTCTTTCTGTTGCAAGGATTGCTTTTTCGTTGTCTCTCGCAACCTTAGTGGTCAAGGGAGATGTAGGAACCGGGGGGTGGAGTGGGGTAGGGGGTGGGCGGGTTGAGGGAAAAGGAGGGCTCAGCTAGAGGGGGAGGGGGGGAGCAGAGATAGTGGGTAGCGGAGGGGTGTTTGGTTGGTCTGTGTTTGGGGGTGGAAGGCAGATCTTGGAGGCCAGCCAAAGACATTTTGCTAAGTGGGGCGATAGGCAAGGTTAGTGTGTTGCTTCCCTTCTTCCACTTTAGCCCTGGGGAGACTGCACAGTGGACAGGCTGAACTTCGCTTCAGCACTGGTCAATCGGACAGCGCACAGTACCAACATAGCAGATAATAGCTCTCACTTCAGCACCAGAGGACTGGACAGCTCCTTCCACAACATCCAAGGAAGGTGTGGCCTTGCTGACCATGTGTGTCCGTCCCCCCAGACATAATAATAATAATATAATAATAAATTTTATTTATATCCCGCCCTCCCCAGCCGAAGCCGGGCTCAGGGCGGCTAACAACAATCAAATAATCAACAATCAAATAATCAAACATTCTAAAAATATTTCATTATAAAAAAATAATTAAAATCAAGTTGATGGCAACCGATTAAGCAAAATTCTGTGCATGTTGCCAGAGGAGGGAGTCAGGCTGTGCCCTGACCAAAGGCCTGGTGGAACAACTCTGTCTTGCAGGCCCTGCGGAAAGATGTCAGGTCCCGCAGGGCCCTAGTCTCTTGTGACAAAGCGTTCCACCAGATTGGAGCCACAGCCGAGATGGCCCTGGCTCTAGTTGAGGCCAGCCTAACCTCTCTGAGGCCTGGGACCTTAAGGATGTTATTATTTGCAGACCGTAGGTTTCTCTGTGGGGCATACCAGGAGAGGCGGTCCCGTAGGTACGAGAGTCCTAGGCCATATAGGGCTTTAAAGGTTAAAACCAGCACCTTAAACCTGATCCTGTACTCCACCGGGAGCCAGTGCAGCTGGTATAGTACCGGATGAATGTGATCTCGCAGCGAAGACCCCATAAGGAGTCTCGCCGCGGCATTCTGCACCCGCTGGAGTTTCTGGGTCAGTCTCAAGGGCAGCCCCACGTAGAGCGAGTTACAATAATCCAGTCTGGAGGTGACCGTTGCGTGGATCACAGTGGCTAGGTCAGGGCGAGAGAGATAAGGGGACAACTGCTTAGCATAATCAAAAAACAATGGGAGGACAACATAGGCTATGAGATTATCCCCACTCAGTGGACCAGAATGTGGTCTAAACGTAAAGGGACCCCTGACCATTAGGTCCAGTCGTGGCCGACTCTCGGGTTGCGGCGCTCATCTCGCTTTACTGGCCGAGGGAGCCGGAGTACAGCTTCCGGGTCATGTGGCCAGGTCATGTCGCTTCTGGCAAACCAGAGCAGCGCATGGAAACGCCGTTTACCTTCCTGCCAGAGCGGTACCTATTTTTCTACTTGCACTTTGACGTGCTTTCGAACTGCTAGGTTGGCAGGAGCAGGGACGGAGCAACAGGAGCTCAGCCTGTTGCAGGGTTTTGAACTGCCGACCTTCTGATTGGCAAGTCCTAGGCTCTGTGGTTTAACCCACAGCGCCACCCGCGTCCCAAGTGAGGACTACAACCCACCCAAATCAAGGGCATGATTCCTTTAAGCCCATTGATCTCAATGAGCCTTATGAATTATAGTAGGGTCATCTCAATGAATAATCAAGGCTTACGGCGACAGCTTGACTTGCAAAGGTCTGTCTCCTGTTCCAGACTACGGATGTTAGGAGAAGTCCCATTCATCACATTGCAGAACTGTTTCCATTCCTTCAGTTCATCTTCCATAGCTCACTGTCCACTGTGGTGAAATTAGAACTGCTAGGTTGGCAGGAGCAGGGACAGAGCAACAGGAGCTCACCCCGTCATTGCAGGGATTCGAACCGCCAACCTTCTGATCGGCAAGTCCTAGGCTCTGTGGTTTAGACCACAGCGCCACCCGCGTCCCATTATTATTATTATTATTAAAAAGCAGCGTCCAACATCAAAGAAGTTCCCCAGCACCAGCACTCCCTCCCAACTGATTTGGCTGTTCTTCATGCCTTCAAAGAATTTAACAAGTGTCAAGAACCGTGTTAGATCACCAACTCCCCAAAATACCATTTATCTTCCAGATAGATTGCCCATACACTTGTAGGCACCCAATACACATTCCCTGCCACAGCACACAACCGCTTATCGTGACGACAGGCCTGACATCCGTTTCTTAATATCGCTGTGCAGTGTTGGGGGGGGGGGGGTTGGAAGAGATGCCCTCTCCACCGGGCCCCACAATGCTTCCTTTTTGCCTGTGGCACCCCTGCCTTTTGCGCTGCGCATAAGAGCGCATGCATGGCGTTATCAAGAAACAGGGAAGCAACCGAGTGGGGAGTCATAGATATGGGTTTGGGGGCGGCACGGAGAGCAGGTGTCAGGCAGATAGTGGGGTACGGGGACTTAGCTTAATTGGGTGGGTGGGTGGAGATTTGGGAGGGTCGCTCGGTGGGGTGAGGGGGGCTGACCTCCTCCTAAAGGACTGTTCTCGCTGTCTGCATGCCATGTCGCAAAAATGCTGTCCTTCGTCCCCTCCCGCTTTGCTCAAGAGTCTTTGGTGGTGGGGAGGGGGGATATCTTGGTGGAAATGTCATGGGCACGTAGCTCAGGTCAATCTCTGTTTCCTGCGTGGGTCAAAAACATGGGCTCCCCCAACCCCCCAAAAAATACCCTCTTCTGGAGTAAAGGTGATGACACGAAGTGGCCCTAGAGCCCTCTCACGATTGCATCTCCGGGACCAGATAAGTCAGCGGTTCTCAAGCTGTGGGTCCCCAAATGTCGTTGGACTACAACTCCCATCATCCCTGAGCTCTGGCCTTGCTAGCTAGAGGTGATGGGCGTTGTAGTTCAACAATATCTGGGGACCCACAGCTTGAGAAAGGCTGCCTTAAGCTCAGCTTACACCACGCTTCCTCTGCCAGATGTTTTTGGCCTACAACTCCCATGATCCCTTGCCAGCAGGACCAGCGGTCAGGGATGATGGGAGTTGTAGTCTCGAAACATCTGGAGGGCCGAGGTTGAGGAAGCCTGTCTTATGCAGACTCTATGAAAGAGCTTCCCCTCTGTCCTCTTAGCTCAGTGGTTCTCCACCTGATGTTGTTGTACTACAACTCCCCTCATCCTTAAGCTCTGGCCTTGCTAGCTAGGGCTGATGGGAGTTGTAGTCCGACAACATCTGGGGCTCCACAGGTTGAGGAAGGCTGGGACAATGGGAAGGTATGGCCCACTCTCGCTCGCACGCACAAAAGCAAAGCAAGCAGGGACAGCGTCCGGGTTTCCCTGGGTGAAGGAATGGCAGTTTCTCCAAATCAGGCTCTTGCCCCAAAGGTGTTAAGCCCAGGAGATCAACAACTGTTAGCTCCAAGCGTAAACTCTCAGCCAGGAGAAGAGAGAGACCCCCTGTTGCAGCTGCTTCAAAGGGGACCCCTTTGAAAACAGAAGAGGGTTGGGGCGCCGTTTTCATGGACAGAATTTCTGGAAGCTGTTCCTCAGCCACGAGAATTATCTCTCCCCCCCCCCCAGGTCTAGGGTACTACCTGCCCCCCTTTGAGGAAAGCAAGCAAACAGAGGTGAAATAGATCGGGAGGGGGGTTAAACCGTTTGCAGACTGGCGCCCAGGGGAGAATCAATGGGTGCTCTGAATTCTACTCTCCAGGGAGCAAGGTTTTGGCTCAGCATAGAATGCTCCAATAAGGAAGGTGCTTAGCTCTCCATCCCAGTGAAAGGTCCCTGCCCCAAGGTGCTTGCATATTTTCTCTCTCTCTCTCTCCAAAAAATAAGTAATAAAAGCCAGGATTTCCCTAATGGAGAGGGTGGAGGGGAGGGAGGAGGGTTTGAAACAAGCACGAAAGGATAGGGTGGGAGGTTTGTTTTTGCGGGGGCCAGGGGGGTGGTAGCTCTGCGCCTTCTGTGACTTCATTTACCTGCTTTTGGGGCCTGTCTCTTTTTGCAGAAAGAACGGTTTGTCAAACTTCTGGATCAGCTGCACAACTCCCTACGGATCGATCTCTCTATGTACCGGGTACGTCTGCATGTGTGAACTGTTTGCGACTGAGAAAGGTACCGTGGAATTGAGCTCAGTGTTGATCCGGAGCAGAACTCCAACAGAGTAAAAACTTAAACGCTTCCTTATGGGGTACGCAAGAGCCCGTCTAGAGTCCTTAAGTGGCTTCCCTATCGGTAGGAGAAAATAACAGAGGCCAAGCAGACGACACAAAAGGAAAGAGGAATGAGGAGGGAAGAGGAAACCGAGCGAGCTCAGGCTCCAAAACGCTTTCGCTTGTAGTTTCTACAATCTCCAGATGTAATATCTGGTTATGCAATGTGAGAAATGTGAGGCTGGACCAGGCAGATCTTTCCTACGAGTTATTTAGGAAATAGAGGACACCAGAAGGAAGAGAGATCGAAAGAGAACGTGAAACATCACTAGCAAGGTTATCTGAAGATTTGTAAGATGAAATTGCTACCTATTCAGGCTGAGTAATTTAATATTTTAGGAAAGGGATAGGCTTGGAAAGGAAATGCAATGATGCAAAGTTTAATTTTGTAAACCATTAGACAGGGAGGAAGGTTGTTAGGCTTAGTTGAGCCAAAGAGATAAGAGAAAAGGATGTGAGTTTATGTAATGTGATTATATGTAAAACCATTATATATTTGCTTTCGTAGATTTTCACGGGTACAGGAATGCAGGTTTTGGTGTCCTCGGGTGTCTTCCCGTGTAAAAGTTGGGGTGTCTAGGCGACGTTTCGACGAGGTCTCACTATATATATATATATATTGTCTAAACCTTAACACTAAGCATACAATGAACAGAACGCCACAACAAAAGGAAAAGAGATTGATAGAGAAAATGAAGCCCAGGCTCTTTCTGGCCCTACAGTCAAACCTCGGTTGTCGAACGTAATCCATTCTGGAAGTGCGTTTGGCTTCCGAAAGACGTTCAAAAACCAGAGCATTTACTCCTTGGTTTTCGACGTTCGGGAGCCAAAACGTTCCAAAACAGAGGCATTCAGGATCCGAGGTTTGACTTTATTTTTTATAGCCAGCATCACCTTAACAGAAAGAGATAACGGGACCAGTTTAAGCCAGCTGTAGTCAGCTTCTCGGAAGGAATAACCCAAACACCATGAACCTTCTCCTTGTTTCACGCAGAGAGGCTCCCAGAATCCTCTTGAATTGAGTAGAATAGGAGAGAGCAATACTTTCTGAACTAAGAAATGCAAACTGGCCAAAGGGGCTCCGGGGGGGGGGGGGCGTTGTCCACTTATGTTTAGAAGTGCAAAAAGGTGGGGAATGACTTATGCCCTCTCTCTGCTTTCCTCCCCGGCAGAATAACTTCCCTGCCAGCAGCCCAGAGCGGCTGCAGGACCTCAAATCGACGGTGGATCTCCTGACCAGCATCACTTTTTTCCGGATGAAGGTAATGACCGCAAGGAGCTGAGCACTTGTCTGCGTTTCCCAGCGCCGCTGCTGAGTTCAGAGGGGAGAGCTGTGCGGCTCAGTGGCATGGCAGCGGGTTGGGCTAGATGCCCACTGGGGTCCCTTCTGACTCTACAATTCCGTAGTCTTCCGTATTTTCGGGGGTGGTGCATGCGCAGAAGCGCTAGATTGCATTTTGCGCATGCGCAGAATCGCCGAATCGCAACCCACGCGTGCGCAGATGCGCCGCTGCGGGTTGCGAACGTGCATCCCGCTCAGATCACATTCGCAACCCTGAAGGAATGAGTTCCCCAAACCCAAAAACTGACTGTGCAGGCAGTTTGAAACTGCACCAAAATCCTTATTTTTCCTTAGTGCAAATCCATTAACTTGAGCTCTGAGTCAATGTATAAACAAAAACCCGGCTGTGCTCAGAGCCCTCTCCTTTATCGGTTGTGACAGCAGGGATGACCCTGACTGTACCAGTAGAACAGAGAAGACACGTCTGTGCCTTATCTTATGTCCTGACCACAAAAGACGCACAGACCTAAGTCCGTGTTCTCAGAGATGACAACCTCTTCCTCCAAGATAAGAGTAGGAAGAGGAAGATCCTTTTATGGTCAGAAGTACGGGAAGGAATTCCCTTTTATGGTTAAGAATACCAGAGCAAGAACATATGTGATGTCAACCTGCGTGTATAGGCTGACGTGTTAGATTCCTGGGGAAGGAGGGAGAGGGTGCCTGGAGGATATATATACTGCATGAAACTTCTCATTTCTTTGGACTTGCTGTGGACTCACCACGCAAGTGCCTTCTGCTATCCGGAGAGCAGAATAAACTCTTTCTTGGAATCAACCTCGGTGTCATTTGACTTCCTTCCTCCTGTCCCGGAACAACGCAGACCCAATAAGGCTACAACCTGAGCGTCCACTGTAATAGGGCAGGGGAAGAGGCCTACGTTTTGCCCAGAGACCTGAGCTTCCCCTGTTTTGGGTTTTTGTGACCGCCGCGGGGCTGACGTAACGAGTGCAAGTCTCATGCAGGTCCAGGAGCTTCAGAGTCCCCCGCGAGCCAGCCAGGTGGTGAAGGACTGCGTGAAGGCCTGCCTCAACTCCACGTACGAGTACATCTTCAACAACTGCCACGAGCTCTACAGTCGGGAGTACCAGACCGATCCGGTGAGCTTTGGGGGTTGGGTTTCTATCATGCAGGGCACCGAGAGATGGGGTGGGGGTATCTGAGTTGGGGGTGAAGGAATGGGTTTCTGTGCAGTCAGTCTGAAACGGGACCCCAAATCCTCATTTTCCCTTCTCCAAGGGAGCATTTCTAAAATGCATTAACTTGAGCGCTTGGGTCAGAAACCCAGCTGTATAAACAAGTGCTCAAAGCCCTCTCCTTTATCAGTCCATGACGGCAATGGATGGCCTTGCCAGTTCCAAGTGGAGCGGGGATGGCACGTCTGGGTCTTATCTTACATCCTGACCACAAAGACGCACAGACCTTGTCAGGTCTGACAAGAGACCCGGGAACGGCGCCTGGAGTGCTCTTAGTGTTGGTGACCTTCCTGCCCCAAGACAAGAGTATAGGAACAGGAACAGGAACAACCTTTTATGGTCAAGAGTACCGGGACAGGAATATCTGTTTATGGTCATGGATGTCAACTTACGTGTATAAGCTGACGTGGTTGGATTCCTGGGAAAGGGGGGAGAGGGTGCCTGGAGGATATATATATACTGCATGAAACTTGCCATTTCTTTGGACTTGCTGTGGACTTGATCACGCAAGTGCCTTCTGCTATCCGGAGAGCAGAATAAACTCTTTCTCTGAATCAACCTCGGTGTCATTTGACTTCCTTTCTCCCTCCCGGGAGGAACGCAGACCCCACCAGTCGGTATAGTCTAATAAGGCTACACTGGGAGCCCACAGGGGACGTGGAAGCAATAAGCAGTGCCTCTTCCAGTCCAAGCAAGGCATGAAAGTTCAGGACCATGGACAGCTCCATATCCCTGGTGCTGGGAGTTATAAGGGAGATGTTGCTTCAGCAGTGAAACAGTTCAGACTGTATGGGAGAAGGAGACTCTGACGGACAGCGTCTTGCAGTAAATGAAAAAAGACCACGCAGAGTACCGCAGCTCGGTTCTTCCCAGGTTTTGTCTGTCCCAAGACAGAGCTGCTGGCATTTTGACCGTGGACTCAGCTACATTAGTCAAGAATCAGCGTTTTGAATGCATTCTAAACATACAACACCAGATGGCGCCAGAGAGCAAAAAAATTTCTAAGCGGTTTTCTATAGCGGTTCCCCCCCCTTTTGTTATAATGATTTAATTTCTGACTTATTTATAGCGGGGTTTCCCCCCACTGCCTACTGCACTACCACCCCATCCTAGCAGAAAGGCAGTTTGTCAAGCAATACCAAAGCAGTCGATGGGATTCCCCTTTGTCCCCCAAAACTGGATCTGCTCTCCAGCCTTGAGTCATTTTTTTATTGCATTTAACTAAATTTATGGGACGCGGGTGGCGCTGTGGGTTAAACCACAGAGCCTAGGACTTGCCGATCAGAAGGTCGGCGGTTTGAATCCCTGTGACGGGGTGAGCTCCCGTTGCTCGGTCCCTGCTCCTGCCAACCTAGCAGTTTGAAAGCACGTCAAAGTGCAAGTAGATAAATAGGTACTGCTCCGGCAGGAAGGTAAACAGCGTTTCCGTGCGCTGCTCTGGTTCACCAGAAGCGGCTTAGTCCTGCTGGCCACATGACCCGGAAGCTGTACGCCGGCTCCTTCGGCCAATAAAGCGAGATGAGCGCCGCAACCCCACAGTCGGTCACGACTGGACCTAATGGTCGGGGGTCCCTTTACCTTTATGTAAATTTATATTTATTATATATTATAGCCTTGGTCTTAGGAGTAGCATTTTCTTACAGCATGCAAGACATGGGAGAAAATACCTCTATATCGGAGAGGCATTCTCTCCTGAGAGAGGAAGAATGCCGTCTCTTAGATATAGAACAGGAAAACCTGTGCGTCTGCAAATGTTGTAGGATCCCAATAATCAGCCGAATATTCAGGGAAGATGGGGAGTTGAAACCTAATAACCTCCTTGAGCTAATCTTTGGTCCCCCAATAGCAATACCAACTAATTTTCAAATCCTCCTGTCCCCCCCCCCGCCCCCCCAAAAAAGAAAAGAAAATAACTTCTGGGGGGTGGGCCTTGAAAATGGAAATTGTGATGATTTGTTGTTGTTGTTTAGTCGTTTAGTCGTGTCCGACTCTTCGTGACCCCCTGGACCAGAGCACACCAGGCCCTCCTGTCTTCCACTGCCTCCCGCAGTTTGGTCAAACTCATGCTGGTAGCTTTGAGAACACTGTCCCACCATCTCGTCCTCTGTCGTCCCCTTCTCCTTGTGCCCTCCATCTTTCCCAACATCAGGGTCTTTTCCAGGGAGTCTTCTCTTCTCCTGAGGTGGCCAAAGTCTTGGAGCCTCAGCTTCAGGATCTGTCCTTCCCATGAGCACTCAGGGCTGATTTCCTTCAGAATGGAGAGGTCTAATCTTCTTACAGTCCATGGGACTCTCAAGAGTCTCTTCTTGATGGAGGAAAGGAGCTATTGTGATGATAGCTTTGCTTAATCTGATACGTCTTTTGTTTTGGGTCCTTCCAGTCTAAGAAAGGAGAACTCCCGCCGGAAGAACAAGGTCCCAGCATCAAGAACCTGGATTTTTGGTCCAAGCTTATCACCTTGATCGTCTCCATCATTGAGGAAGATAAGAACTCATACACACCCTGCCTCAACCAGTAAGACCTTAAGATCCTTTGCGGTGAAGTTCTGCCTGACGCACGTTAAAAATAACGTTCTATAGCAGGGAAAAGGTGCAGGGTGGAAAACGGCCGTAACTCCCTTATGATGAATGTTTACAATGTTGGGGAAAACAGATCAAATAAATGCTTGCGGGGAGACGAGTCCATTGACAGCTACTAGTCTTAATGGCTGCAGACCCCAGCTGGAAATTGGAACCCAATTTCTCAGGGTCTTAAGAGATTATCAGGCTCATTTCCTGCTTGTGGACATCTGCTGGACAAGGTGGACCTTTCGTCTGGTCCAGCAGGGCTCACCCCCTTAAGCCAGGTACACAAATATCTGGTCCAGACTAGTCTCAGAGGGTTCGGCCGCCCTCGCTGATGTTGGCGGCAGGTTTATCCCGAGGAAGTCTCATTCTGGGTTCCTCTGACCCCCTCGCCAGGTTCCCCCAAGAGCTGAACGTCGGGAAGATCAGCGCCGAAGTGATGTGGAACCTTTTTGCTCAGGATATGAAATATGCAATGGAAGGTGAGTCAGTGTGGTGTAGTGGTTAAGAGCGGTAGTCTCGTAATCTGGGGAACCGGGTTCGCGTCTCCGCTCCTCCACATGCAGCTCCTGGTGACTTTGGGCCAGTCACACTTCTCTGAAGTCTCTCAGCCCCACTCACCTCACAGAGTGTTTGTTGTGGGGGAGGAAGGGAAAGGAGAATGTTAGCCGCTTTGAGACTCCTTCGGGTAGTGATAAAGCGGGATATCAAATCTTCTTCTTCCTTTGAGAGTTGGGGAGGGGGTGGGCTGCTTCCCTTTCAGAGATCCCTCGTTCAGTGAAGGATCCCTTCTCCATCCACCTGTCAGGGGCTGGACTGAGGAGGAATTGTGGGAGCTGCCTCCCCCTTCTCCTGAACCTTCCTAAGGGCAGGAGGACAGTATTGATTTAGAATAGCGGTTTGCGGAGGGGCACAGTCCAAAGGGGGAAAGCTAGGAGACATTGGGTGATGAAACACCAGGGGGAGAGAGAGACTTCTGGCAGATTCAGTGTCTTAGGACAGTATTCCTGACCCCCCACTTTGCCTAAGACTAGATGGGCTTTGAGAGCGATAGAACAGAGAGCGTGGTGGCGACAAGCTCAGACTACCTGATGTAGGAGTGATATAATAATAATAATACTAATACTAATACTAATAATAATAATAATAATAATAATAATAATAATAATAATAATAATTTTTACCCCACCCTCCCCAGCCAGAGCTGGGCTCAGGGCAGCTAACACCAATAAAATTACAGTGGTTGTTGTTGTTTAGTCATTTAGTCGGGTCTGACTCTTCATGAGCCCCTGGACCAGAGCACTCCAGGCACTCCTGTCTTCCACTGCCTCCCGCAGTTTGGTCAAACTCATGCTGGCGGCTTCGAGAACACTGTCCCACCATCTCGTCCTCCATCGTCCCCTTCTCCTTGCACCCTCCATCTTTCCCAACATCAGGGTCTTTTCCAGGGAGTCTTCTCTTCTCATGAGGTGGCCAAAGTCTTGGAGCCTCAGCTTCAGGATCTGTCCTTCCAGTGAGCACTCCGGGCTGATTTCCTTCCGAATGGAGAGGTCTGGTCTTCTTGCAGTCCATGGGACTCTCCAGAGTCTCCTCCAGCACCAGAATTCAGTAAAAAACATAATAGGGAAGAAAGAAAGACCAATTTAAAATACAGGTTAAAATGCAATTTAAAATGCGGCCTCATTTTAAAAGCAGCCCATAGATCAAAACCATAAGGGTCAGACTGAGTCCAAACCAAAGGCCAGGGGGAACAGCTGTCTGCAGACAAACGCCAGCTCCCCCGGCCAGTAAAGCGAGATGAGCGCCACAACCCCAGAGTCATCCGCGACTGGACTTAATTGCCAGGGGTCCTTTACCTTTAAGAGAAGCAGGGGAGCTGCTTCGAGGTGTAAACAGGATCCTCTCTCCTTTTCTCCTCCTCTGCAGAACATGACAAGCACCGGTTGTGCAAAAGTGCCGATTACATGAACCTCCACTTTAAGGTGAAGTGGCTCTACAATGAATACGTCACAGACCTCCCTTCATTCAAGAGCCGCGTCCCTGAGTATCCGGCGTAAGTCTCCATTTCTCTCTTTTTTTCCCTCCCCCAAACTGAGATTATTTTCTTACCTCTCTCTCTCTCTATTTTCTAGGTGGTTTGAACCTTTTGTCATCCAGTGGCTGGACGAGAACGAGGAAGTCTCACGAGATTTCTTGCACGGAGCCCTAGAACGAGACAAGAAGGACGGGGTAGGGTATCAACCGCACTGCTGACTAGTGTCAAGTTTGTGGTCTACTAAGACCCCCCCAGATCTGTTTCGCTACTTGGAAATCCACGAAGCCTGGATTATAGTGTCAGATAAGGGTTGGGTGGTGACAGTACCATTCCGAGCACCGTTCAAACTGTTGGTGCTGACCTTGAAAGCCCTAAACGGCCCAGTAGACCTGAAGGAGCATCTCCATCCCCATCGTCCAGTCCTGATACTGAGGTCCAGCTCCTGAGGGCCTTCTGGCGGTTCCCTCCCTGCGAGAAGCGAGGTTACAGGGAACCAGGCAGAGGGCCTTCTCAGTGGTGGCGCCCGCCCTGTGGAACGCCCTCCCGCCAGATGTCAAGGAGATAAACAACTATCTGACTTTCAGAAGACATCTGAAGGCAGCCCTGTATAGGGAAGCTTTTAATGTTTAATGCTGTATTGTGTTTTAAATATTCCGTTGGGAGCCACCCAGAGCGGCTGGGGAAACCCAGCCAGATGGGCGGGGTATGAATAATTAATTATTATTATGGTTGTTGTTATTAAGCCTCAGCGATGTATCGATACATTGCCTGAAACCTGTTTAAAGTTGGAGAGACATTTCAGAATTTCCCTGGCCTCAACGAACATTGCAGACTTTGCTCATTGCACAACATTGCACGCTTCAATCCGGAGAGCCCAGCCAAGTGGGGTTGAGACCTTTGTTCTGGCGGGCGGGTGGGTGGCAGGGAGCGAGTGACCCCCCCCCAATACCTGGTGCTGAATTAGCTTCAAAGCAATTCATTATAATCTATTGTGAGGATTGGAGAGGTGGGCAGAAGAGCTAGCCGACTCCGAGGGCCTTCTGGCGGTTCCCTCGCTGCGAGAAGCAAAGTGGCGGGGAACCAGGCAGAGGGCATAATAATAATAATAATAATAATAATAATAATAATAATAATAATTTATTATTTATACCCTGCCCATCTGGCTGGGTTTCCCCAGCCACTCTGGGAGGCTTCCAACAGAATATTAAAATACAAAAACCTATTAAATATTAAAAGCTTCCCTGAACAGGGCTGCCTTCAGATGTCTTCCATCCCCTCCAACATTATTATTACTGAGAGTGAGGAACCCCACTGGAATCCCATTCCTGTGAAATGTTTTGTAAGGGAGCCAGGTTCCTCTCCTCCAAACGGGACCCATCCACTCACCCGACCCTCTCGTCTGCCTCCCCTTTAGTTCCAGCAAACGTCGGAGCATGCCCTTTTCTCCTGCTCTGTGGTCGACGTCTTTTCCCAGCTGAACCAGAGCTTCGAAATCATCAAGAAGCTGGAATGCCCCGACCCGCAGATTGTGGGCCACTACATGCGCAGGTTCGCCAAGGTAAGAACGTGTTCCGTGCGACGGCAGCGACTTAGGAGCGTTGCTTAATTAAATACCGTATTTTTTGCTCTATAGGACGCACTTTTTCCCCTCCAAAAATGAAGGGGAAATGTGTGTGCGTCCTGTGGAGCGAATGCAGGGGGGAGGCAGGCAGGAAAAGCCCCCAAAAGCCGCACACAAGCTCCGTGCGCCCTTGCGGCCTTTTCCTCAGGAGGGAGAAGGGACTGACGCGGCCAGTCAGTCCCTTCTCCCTCCTCGTAGAAAAGCCCACAGGAGCCGCACGCTCCTTAAAGGGTGCACGGCTCCTGTGGGCTTTTGTGGGAGGTGGGGGTATTGCCATAGCCACACACAGCCTCTCCCTGCCGGACCATTAGGTCCAGTCGTGGCAAACTCTGGGGTTGCGGTGCTCATCTCGCTTTACTGGCCGATGGAGCCGGCGCACAGCTTCCAGGTCATGTGGCCAGTATGACTAAGCCGCTTCTGGTGAACCAGAGCAGCGCACAGAAACGCCGTTTACCTTCCCGCCGGAGCGGTACCTATTGATCTACTTGCGCTTTGATGTGCTTTTGAATTGCTAGGTTGGCAGGAGCAGGGACCGAGCAACGGGAGCTCACTCTGTCGCGGGGATTCGAACCACCAACCTTCTGATCAGCAAGCCCTAGGCTCTGTGGTTTAACCCACAGCGCCACCCGCTTCCCGGCTGGAGAGGCTGCGCGGGGCTATGACAGAAGCCCCTTTAGCCACGTGCAACCTCTCCAGCTGGGAGAGGGTGTGCGGGGCTAAAGAAGCCCCGCTCGCTGTTTTGGCTTTTTGTTCTTTGGGGCTGGGGGCGGACCCAGGCTTCCCCGGCAGCCCTGAGAAGTTCGCGGAGCAGCGGGAAGGCTGCACGCCTTTCCGCGGCTCCCTGACCTGCTCTTTGGGGCTGGCGGTGGGCTTCCCCCCGCCAACCCCAAAGAGCAGGTCGAAAGGAACCTGAAGTGCGAGAGGGGTCAGTGCGCACTGACACCTCTCGCTCTCCAGGCTTCCAAGGTAGCCTGAAGGTGACTGAACGGACCTTGAACGGCACCTTGTTTTAGAGGGGGAGAAGAAGGGGGGGGAATTCTCCCCCTCTCTGCGCAACACCTCCTGCCACTTCACTGAAGGGGTGCTGGGCAGAGAGGGGGAGAATTATTTTTTCTTGTTCTCCCCCTCTAAAACAAAGTGCGTCCTATGGCCAGGTGCATCCTATAGAGCGAAATATACGGTGTGTGTGTATATATATATATATATGGGGGAGGCAATAGCACCCCGCTTTCTTCGTCTCGTCAGCCTCCCCTCCTCTTTTCCCTTCCAGACCATTAGCAACGTCCTGCTGCAATACGCCGAAATCATCTCCAAGGACTTTGCTTCCCATTGCTCCAAGGAGAAGGAAAAAGTGGTGATGTATCTGTTTTGTGGCTCTTCCCCCTTCCATCTCCAAGTGTCCAAAGGACAGATTTCAGGGGTCAGCAAACTGTTTCAGCAGGGGGCCGGTCCACTGTCCCTCAGACCATGCGGTGGGCTGGACTATATATTTTTTTTGGGGGGGGGGGAATGAACGAATTCCTATGCCCCACAAATAACCCAGAGGTGCATTTTAAAGAAAAGGACACATTCAACTCATGTAAAAACACGCTGATTCCCGGATCATCCACGGGCTGGATTGAGAAGGCGATTTGGCCAGATCCAGCCCCCGGCCCTTAGTTTGCCTACCCATGGATTTGGGTTTCCCAAAGAACAGTGGCGAGGCACCAAAGGGGCTGGGGCTGGGCTGGGGACATACGGTGTGGCCCTAAATAACTCAGGGCCGCAAAGTTTGAGAGACTGGCTCCTTCTCTACAGATCCTCCTGGTAGTTAAGATGAGCAGAGGGGAGCTTCTCGCTAGTTCCACTGTCCTCTGATGTTTGGGGCGGTTGTGGTCTGGGACAGGGCCTTCTCTGTGGAAGCCCCAAAGATGTGAAGTTTTATTTCATTGCCATCTGGGTGAATTTGACAGGTCAGCGTTCGTACCTGCCTTATTTTGTGGGCCTCGATTGGCCCTCTGATGTTTGGGGTGGTTGTGGTTTGGGACAGGGCCTTCTCTGTGGAAGCCCCAAAGTTGTGCAGTTTTATTTCATTGCCATCTGGGTGAATTGGACGGGTCAGCGTTCATACCCGCCTCATTTCGTGGGCCTCGAATGCGTTTTCAGGGCCCTCCCTATTCCCGGGACAGCAATTTGTTTAAATTATTTATAATTTATGCATTTTAAATGGTCGTGACCTGCTGGCAAATGGAGAGTTTAGGGTAATATTGGTGGCGGCGATATATGAAACTTGGGCCAGCCAAATCAGCACTTTGGACAGCTCCAATGGGTGCTGAAGGCTGAGCTTTGGAAGATGTTGTCTCAGCAAAGAACCATGGATGTCGCTGAACTCAAATCATGCTGTTTGCTGGCCTGGACGCACAACAGAGAGTGGTGTGTGTGTGTGTGTGTGTGTGTGTGTGTGTGTGTGTACAAACTAGCCTCCTGTATAAAGGGGGAAATTCTATTCCGGGCTCCCTCCACGATGTAGAGAGCGACTTCCCGGAATAATTAGAGAAAGGAAAGAAGGAGGTTTCCACCTTTCCTAGGAATCTTCATCCCAGTGTCTTCGTAAAGACGTGTCCGTTTTGTTTTCTTTCTCCCTTTGCAGCCCTGCATCTTGATGAACAACATCCAGCAGCTGCGGGTCCAACTGGAGAAAATGTTTGAAGCCATGGGGGGGAAAGAGGTTTGCATTTCTTAAAAGGTCTTCGGGGGCTGGACCGGTCACAGGACAGAGCGGCTGGGGCCGCAGAGCAGCTGAGAAAAGGTGGAAAGGCAGATCTCTTTCTGCGTCCTGTGCGGCTTTGCCCCCTCAACTCACCACCTGCTGTCAGGGGTGGTGAAGACTTAAGTCCCAATAGCTTGGCTGTTCTGCTTTTCTTCATGGAATGGGGAGAGGGGCACCAGCCAAACACTAGCTTCACTGCAGCCTGAATGTTCCTTCTCACCTCAGACATCTTCCACATTGGTGCCCATTTGGACTAGAGTTCTACAAACCACACTTTGGAGGTCCCCAGCCTCAAGGAGGTTAGACTGGTTTCAACTTAGGGCCAGGGCCTTTTCAGCACTGGCCCCGACGTGGTGGAACGCTCTGTCCCAAGAGACTAGGGCCCTGCGGGACTTGACATCTTTCCGCAGGGCCTGCAAGACGGAGCTGTTCCGGCTGGCCTTTGGTTTGGACTCGGTCTGACCCTTATGTTTCCCTCCCCTTATGGTCTTGATTTATCAGCTATTTTAAAATGAGATTGCATTTTAACCTGCATTTTAAATTGGGTTTTGTTCCCCTTTTCTTTCCTCCCCCCTCTATTTTTCCCCTGTTATGTTTTTACTGTGATTTTATTGGTGTTAGCCGCCCTGAGCCTGCCTGTGGCCAGGGAGGGCGGGGTATAAATAAAATTTATTCTTATTATTATTAATGGCAACAATGAGGCTGAGGAGGAGGTGGAATGTTGGGTTGAAATAACGACAGACAGGTAGCGAGTGTCATCTGGGAGGCATCTCCCGAACATGTGTCGGGGAGTCCCTTTTATTGAAATATTACAGCATTGCCACATATGTGCTTGTCGCTGATTGGTTAACACAAGTACAAAGCAAAGGGTTGCATATAGGCATTAATCACCGATAGATTAAAGGCTGGGAAAGGGAGCACAGAACTAGACAGGCATGAAAACCTCCTAATTAAATTGTAACCAATGGTTAATATAATAAGACTTAAAACAATTACTAAGGATTGATATAGGAAACTTAACGTTCCGTAGATGTGATCAAGAACAGGTCAAAGTACAATGTTTTCCCTGAACTCAATGTGAACTGAACATTCTAAGGTGATGAGTGAACGTCTTAGTATTAGAACGGTTTGTGCAGCATCATGTGCAGAAGCGAAGCTTAGGAGCAAGACTTCCCATCAGGCCAGTCATGTGCAGAATCAGAGCATCCCATCAGTGGAAACTGACAAGCACCCCCCCACCACTGAACTGGTTGTTAGCAAGAAGGCAAGTGGGTGGGGGGTTGGAAATGGGGAGACTGAAGCTGGCGGGGCCCCCCATGGACCAGACTGCCTTGCGCGAGTCTTCGGCTCCAGCCAAACTCACAACTTCCCTTTCCCTCACAGAAGGTTGACTACAAACTGCTTACCGTATTTTTTGCTCTATAAGACTCACTTTTCCCCTCCTCAAAAGCAAGGGGAAATGTGTGCGCGTCTTATGGAGCGAATGCAGGCTGTGCAGCTATCCCAGAAGCCAGAACAGCAAGAGGGATTGCTGCTTTCACTGCGCAGAGATCCCTCTTGCTGTTCTGGCTTCTGGGATTCAGAATATTTTTTTTCTTGTTTTCCTCCTCCAAAAACTAGGTGCGTCTTGTGGTCTGGTGCGTCTTATAGAGCAAAAAATACGGTAGTCCCCTGAGCAACTCGGCATTCATCTGTGCAAGAGGCTTCGCCTCAGTAGGATAGAGATGCAAATTTATAAGAATTCTCTAGCTAGAGAATTTGCCCTTGGGGGGGGGGCTTCCTATTAATCTTCCAAGAATGAACATTGCTTTCTTGCTTTCTGCCGTTCCAGCTGGACACAGAAGCCAGCGACATCCTCAAGGAACTGCAGGTGAAACTCAACAACGTCTTGGACGAGCTGAGTCGAGTGTTTGCAACCAGGTAAGGCTGATTCGAAAGCACGTCAAAGTGCAAGGAGATAAATAGGTACCACTCCGGCGGGAAGGTAAACGGCATTTCCGTGTGCTGCTCTGGTTCACCAGAAGCGGCTTAGTCCTGCTGGCCACATGACCCGGAAGCTGTACGCCGGCTCCCTCAGCCAGTAAAGCGAGATGAGCACCGCAACCCCAGAGTCGGCCACGACTGGACCTAATGGTCAGGGGTCCCTTTCCCTTTACCTTGGGCTGATTTAAAAACATAACATGACATCAAGTATTAAAAAGCTCCCCGGTACAGAGCTGCCTTCAGATGTCTTCTAAAAGTTGTGTAGTTCTTTATTTCCTTGACATCTGATGGGAGGGCGTTCCACAGGGAGGGCGCCACCACCGAGAAGGCCCTCTGCCTGGTTCCCTGTAACCTCGCTTCTCGCAGGGAGGGAACCCCCAGAAGGCCCTCGGGAGATGGACCCCAGTGTCCGGGCTGAACGATGGGGGTGGAGACGCTCCTCTAGGTATACAGGGCCATTTGGGGCTTTCAAGGTCAGCGCCAACACTTTGAATTGTGCTCGGAAATGTACTGGGAGCCAATGTAGGTTTTTCAAGAACGGTGTTATATGGTCTCAGCGGCCGCTCCCAGTCCCCAGTCTAGCTGCCCCATTCTGGATAAGTTGTGGTTTCTGGGTCACCTCCAAAGGGAGCCCCACGTAGAGCGCATGGCAGTAGTCCAAGTGGGAGATAACCAGAGCATGCACCATTCTGGAGAGATAGTCTGTGGGCAGGGCGGGTACCATATGGATATTAAAAACACAATAAAACACCAGATATTAAAAACCTCCCTAAACAGGGCTGCCTTCAGATGTCTTCTAAAAGTCAGATAGTTGTTTATTTCCTTGACATCTGGCGGGAGGGCGCCACCACCGAGAAGGCCCTCTGCCTGGTTCCCTGTAACTTCGCTTCTCTAAGTTCTTATTATTATTATCTCCTCACCCCCAAGTTTCCAGCCGCACATTGAGGACTGCGTGAAGCAGATGGGGGACATTCTGAGTCAGGTGAAGGGCACAGGCAATGTGCCGGCCAGTGCTTGTAGCAGCGTCGCCCAAGACGCCGACAACGTCTTGCAGCCCATCATGGACCTCCTTGATAGCAAGTGAGTGGCAGTGCCATAGATGCTGAAATCTAGGACCACAGGTTCAGCCTATGGCGGCATGCGCGTAGCTTTTGCTTTTTTAATAATAATAATAATTTTTATTAGTTTTTACAGATGTTTTCTTGCACGACAACATACTGTATTTTTCGCTCTATAAGATGCACCAGACCACAAGACGCACCTAGTTTTTGCAGGAGGAAAACAAGAAAAAAATATTCTGAATCTCAGAAGCCAGAACAGCAAGAGGGATCTCTGTGCAGTGAAAGCAGCAATCCCTCTTGCTGTTCTGGCTTCTGGGATAGCTGCGCAGCCTGCATTCGCTCCATAAGACGCACACACATTTCCCCTTACTTTTTAGGAGGGAAAAAGTGAGTCTTATAGAGCAAAAAATATAGTACTTCGCACAGATAAAACATTTGGCTTAAATAAGGCTGTGACTCCCCTCCTCCCCGAGAAATGGTTTTCAAATTTAATCTCAATATACTGCATTTTCCTATACTTCTTATCGATGTTAAATTATATCCTCATAAAATTACTTGATTAACTGCATTTAGCAATAAATGATTTCATCCTTTCGAAACTTCTTACAAAACGACTAGGGATGTTAACTGTTTACAGTTGTCTTCCGAATGGAACATGAATTTCTTCCAGTCTTTCTGGAACGGCTGGTCCTGCTGGTTCGTTCTCTCTCTCTCTCTCTCTCTCTCTCTCACACACACACACACACAGACAGACACACACATACAAACACACACTCACTCAAACACACGCAAATACACACTCAGACACACACAAACACACACATAGAAATGCAGACTCAAACACACACACATACATATACACACATACACATACAAGCACACACTCACTCAAATACACTCAGACACACACAAACCCACACATAGAAATGCAGACTCAAACACACATACACACACACACATACAAACACACACTCAAACACACACAAACACTACATAGAAATGCACACTCAAACACACACAAACACATACACACATACACATACAAGCACACACTGAAACACACACACACACACA